>PVJA010039461.1:0-19006 GCA_004027025.1 Myocastor coypus | reverse complement strand
TTTTTTTTTTTTTTTTTTTTTTTTTTTAAATGTGTGGTATTGAAGATTGAAGCCAGGGCCTTGCAGTGGAGCTACATCACTGTCCTATTTTACTTTTTTTTTAAAAAAAGAATCTTATTTTATTTTATTTTTCTTGTTTCAGAACCTTTGTTTATTCACTCATTTTTATGGCTGGCTCAGCCCATCCTGAGGGCAGGGCTGGCACAGCCGGGCCCCCTATTTTACTTTTTGAGACAAGGTTTTTGCTAAATTGCCCAGGTGGAACTTGAACTAGCATACCTACCCTGGCTTCCCAGAATGCCAAGAATACAAGTGTGTCTCATATCCAGCTTCCTAAGATTTATTCTCTATGGCTGTTTGGTACCATAAATTGTTTTTTTTTTTTTTTTTAAATGGATTTTTTTTTTTCTTTTGTCTGTCTATTTTTATGGCCGGCTCAGCCTTCCCTGAGGGCAGAGCTGGCACAGCATGTGGTGCCAGGGATTGAACGGTGATCCCTGCAGCCGCCTAAGCTTTCCCAAGCAGGCGCTTTAGACCACTGAGCCATCCTGTCGGGCCCCTGGAACCATAAATTGTAAACTGACAGACTAGGTCTTAGGCTTCCAAACCTTCTCCCCAGGGGCTGCTGGTTTTGGAATGCAAAACTCACCCCCCCCCTTTTTTTTGCAGGACCAGGGCTCAAACTCACGACCTTGTACTTGCCAGGCAGGCACTTATGCCACGGAGCTATCTCCCCAGCCCCTCACCTTCCTTTTGGTCAATGAGATTAGCACTACAATGGGTGTGGCTTTTTCCCTTTTTGATGTTAAACTTGCCCATACTACCACTGTCTCTATCCTCTCCTGTTGCATAATAAAATGCTAGCTAGCTGGAGAATTAAGTGGTCCAACATCCCTACGCATCCTTCCACCTTGTCATTTGCTCTTTCCTTCCTACCATGCACCATAACCCAGGCAGGAGCTTGAAACACTCTGGAGGGGGCTCCAGTAACTGGTACTATGGGAAGGGTCACTAATACACTGCCATTCTGTTCCTTTGAAAGTATTTAAACTAAAAATGACTGCCAACCACACTGTTTAAAATGTATTTTCTTACCTTTAAGAGTTTATGTACAGGGGCCCAGCAGGATGGTTCAGTGGTCTAAAGTGCCTGCTTAGCAAAGCTTAGGTGACTGCAGGGACCACGGTTCGATCCCTAGCATCACATGCTGCACCAGCCCTGCCCTCAGGGCAGGCTGAGCCGGCCATAAAAATAAATAAACAAACAAAAGTTCTTAAACAAGAAAAAAAATAAAATAAAATAAAAAATTCTTAAAAAAAAAAAAAAAAAAAAAAGTTTATGTACAGGCCTGCAAGATGGCTCAGCAGTCTAAATCACCTGCCTAGGAAAGTTTAGGCAACCACAGGGGACCACAGTTCAATACCTGGCACCACATGCTGCACTAGACTCACCCCTAGGGCAGGATGAGCTGGCCATAACACAAAGTTTAAATCAATAAATAAATGAATTTATGTAGGTGAGAGTGGATCTGTGTGTTTTAAGTTATTTCTAGAACTACACACAGCACTCTGACATCAACAAATTAAGATGATGAAGTTAAAGGTTGTTTTTCGGTATCAGAGATCAAACTCAGAACCTTTGCACGTGCTAGGCAAGCACTTATGGTACTGAGCTACCTCCTCAGCCTAAACAAAAGGTTTTTAAAACTCCTACCATTCACTTTCCTAGTAAAACACTAAATGGCACTCAATCTTCAAAATCTTTCTCCACCTAAAATATCCAAGTACGGTAAATAGGACGACAGCTCTCATTTTGGAGGGAAATTTTACCCTTTTCTCATTTTCTCCTAACGTTAGATATTATAACGGCATTTTATGTCTATCACTTCTCACTATGTTTGTATAATTTAAATGGAATACTTATAAATAAATCATGTAGGAAACAATATAAAGTAGCATAAGCAACCCATTCGACATTGCTGACATTCTCCTGTTTTGACCAAAACAGCAAAACAGCAATTTTGTATATTCCAATCAAACATTCATTCAGCATTTAATTCTAAAATCTCTCAAAGAAAAACACTTGCGGGCCAAGACCAATCTGAAACTTGTTTTTAAAACTCAACAATGTCAGCATTGTTTCAGTTTAACTCACATGTTTTTACAAAAATGAACATTTAAGCTGGGCATGGTGCTAAATTTGCAAGTACACAAAGGATCCAAAAATTGGATGGCTGAGGCAGGAAGATACTCAAGTTTGAACTCAGCCAGAAGCAACTTAGCAAATTCAGTTTCAAAAAAGTTTGGGGTTGTAGCTCAGTACCAAGGCCTTGGATTCAATTGCCAGTACCACAAAAGAAATCTTTGAGAAACTACTCTTTCAAAAGCTTTACTGTACCCAAAATAATATAGCATGCTTTCAAGCAACTGTCAGCATAACTATCGGGACCACTTCTAAATACACACAATAGAAACTTGAACTCAAGTTGGTTTTGTTTTTTTTTTTTCTCTTTGCTTACTTTTTCTAGCCTGGTTCAGTTTGTTTATTTTTTGGTCTTTTTGAGACAGGGTCTCACTATGCAGTTCAGGCTGGCCTTAAACTCACTTCTGTAGCCCAGGCTGGTCTCAAACTCACATCAATCCTCCTGCCTCAGCCTCCCAAGTGCTGGGATTACAGGTGTGTGCCACTATGCCCAGCTTGGTTCACTTTAGAAGGGAAAAATTCTTCAAGTAAAATTGCTACAGCTGTGATGTTAACAATTTTGCTTTTCTACTATTAATATAAATTTCTATACTTTTGTAAGATGAATAGTTGTTTCTCTTACCCTCAGTACATAAGCTACTAAAATCTAGGGCTTCAATTTCAGCTTCTGTAAAGTCCTTACAAGTGACCTTTCACACTAATACTAAACTGAATGTTATAACTGCACACAAAGTAGGCACTAGAAGTCAAGCAGCTAGTATAGATGATAAACCTGACAGCAAGTCATGGAGGTTCTCACACTATTTGAGAAATCATTTCTTGTATCCATTTCTATACTCATTTCATATCAGAGAAAAACAAGGACCCTTAAATCTAGGAAATTCCACCAGAGCTAAAACCTTTCTTAAGCTGCTAAATTTGCAAGTACACAAGGATGTCAAAGGCATTCATGGAGCAACTTGAAGAAAATGAATCATATATATATATATATATATATATATATATATATATATATATATATATATTTTTTTTTTTTTTTTTAAAGAAGAGAAACTAAGGGCTGGGGAGATAGCTCCATGGCACAAGTACCTGTCTGGTACATGCAAGGTTGTGAATTTGAATTTGAACCCCAGTTAAAAAAAAAAAAGGGAAAATGGCAGAGTATACAAGTGGTAAAGCAAAGGGAAAAAAAAGTTAAGGGAAGCTCTTAGAGCTACAGCTCCCTACCTACAATTGACAAATACACCATTAGTAAGTTAATTCTTTTTATTCTGGGCTTACACTAAATCTGTTAAAAGTCTACCCCAGTAGTATACCACTTGTGGAGGCATTGATAAAACAAACCAAATTTTTATTCAACAGCTGACTGAAGGAATATTTGGTACTAGTAACCTTCCAATCTATAGAAAATGTACCCTGAGGATGAAAGAAAAAGGACAACAGAACTTTTACCTTACTGTTCTTCCAAAGTGTTTCATTTAGGGCTTTTTATCATCACCTTAACTCATTCACTATGGGGAGTAATTCATACATGTTGCTGGCAAGCAGCCTGAACCAAGATGGTACAAGCCAGCACAAATGGGTTATTGACCTTGCATTTGTACTATATATATATATTTTTTTTGCTTTTTGAGACAGGGTCTCACTGTGCAGTTCAGGCAGGCTTTGAGCTCACTTTTGTAGCCCAGGCTGGTCTCGAACTCGCAGCGACCCTCCTGCCTCAGCCTCCCAAGTGCTGGGATTACAGGCGTGAGCCACCACGCCCGGCTTGTACTATATATATTTTACAACATATTAAAAACTTTTTACAATTGGTCCTTAACTATTTTCATGTGCTCACAGACTGTTTAAGACATTGTCTCACTTAACCCAACTATCAAGAATAAAAATCTTGGGGGTTCAGGGAGATAGCCCTGTGACACAAGTACCTGCCTCGCAAGTATAAGGTCGTGAGTTCAAACGCCAGTGGGGGGGGGGGGGGAATCTTGGGCCAGCCAGATAGCTCAGCAGATTAAAGCACCTGCTTAGGCATATGCAGGGACCTGGCTGGATCTCTGGAGTGCTGTGCGGGCCCTGGTCCTGGGGCACGTGCCTGTAGTCCCAGCACTGGGGAGGATCACTACAAGTCCGATCTGTGTAGTGAGACCTTGTAGTCTGTAGACCTGTACTGAATACATTAAAAAAATAAATAAATAAAAATAAAATAAAACCTTAGCTAGGGATATGTAGTTCAGGGCCTGCCTGGCAAGTACAAGGTCCTGAGTTTTCAATCCCCAATACCAAAAAGAATAAAAATCTTATGTCTCACGTGCATCTGTGTTAAGTCAAATTTGCCATGTAATTTTTTAAAAAGGGGTTTTATAAAATGTCAGCATCCTAAATGTTTTATGCATTCCAGGGCAAAATTAACTGGGCATAATATGCTAATTAAATTTAAAATGTGCATTTCAACCAAACATACAACTCTTATCAATCTCTTGTTATTTTCACAGGATTTGGTTTCAAGTGACTAGTGCACTACACAATTTCAAAATCAAATGTTCACCTCCAAGTTAGTGATCTATAGAAGCCTTTGAAAACAATTCAAGGGCCAGCCTGATAGCTCAGTGGACTAAAGTGCCTGCTTAGGCACAGAACATAGGGGCTGGAATCTGATCCTCAGCCTGCCTTGTCAGCCCTGCCCCTAGGGCTCCCTGAGATGATGATGGAGACTGGACTTAGTGGCACTGCTCATGATCCCAGCACTTGGGAGGTTGTAAACAGTAGAATTCCTACAAGTCGATCTATGGAGACCCTGAAAACCCTATAGGCCCTGCCTGAAATACAGAAAGGAAAAGTTTAAAAAACCAAAATAACAAAACAAAAAAAACCAAAGAGAATTTCACGAAAATAAGCATCCCAAGTACTTCGAGCAGACAGCAGTTATTTCCTGAGTATGTACAGTTAAGTTATCATCCTAATACATTAAAAAACAGGACTTGGGGTTTAACTCAGTGGTAGAGTATCTGTTCCACATATGTGCTCCCTAGTTCTACACTCAAGTTCACAGCAGCATTACTGTTTTAATGGCTACAAGGTGGAATCCATCGAAGTATTCATCCCGTGGGTTATAACTCAGCCTTTAAAGCAAATGAAGGGGCCCGGCAGGATGGCTCAGTGGTCTAAAGCGCCTGCTTAGGAAAGCTTGGGCGGTTGCAGGGACCGCGGTTCAATCTCCCGCACCACTTGCTGCACCAGCCCTGCCCTCAAGGCAGACTGAGCTGGCCATTAAAAAAAACTAAACAAACAAAAGTTCTGAAACAAGAAAAAATAAATAAATAAATAAATAAATAAATAAATAAATAAATAAAATAAAAAATTATTTAAAGAAAGCAAATGAAATTCTGCCATCTACTACAATAGGAACACTCTCAGGACATTTTACTTACAGGAAACAATAAGTAAAAAACAAATACTAGGGGATGGAAGTACTCCACCAGATACAGGCATGTACTACCATGCCTGACTGATGGAAGTACTCCACAGAATGTAGGTGTTGGGTTCAATCCCTAGCATAAAATCTAGAGAGGAGAAATGGGGCAGGGGGCAATAAAAAGTGAGCTGGGTATGGTGGTATGGGCCTATAATCCCAGCACTTGGGAAGCTGAGGCAGGAAGTTCATCAAATTCATGGCCAACCTCAAGTCAGGCCAAGATCCTATCTCAAAAACAAAATACCAAAAATAGACCACTGAGCTCTATGTTTAAAAATGGTGAATAAAGAAAAATAGCTAAGATGATATAAAAGTATTTTACCACAATTAGAGAGGGGCTGAGGAGATAGCTCTGTGGCACAAGTGCCTGCCTTACAAGTGCAAGGCCGTGAGTTCGAGCCATGGTCCTGCAACAACAAATAAAAAAAGCAAGAAAGAAGTTGGAGGGGCTGGGGAAATAGCTCAGTAGAATAAGCACTTGCCTGGCAAGCTCAAGCCTGAGTTTAATCCCTGGTATTGCGAAAAAAGAAAAAAAAGAGACTGGAACCTTCTTAGTCCCAAAAGGTAGGATAGTAAAAAGATGTTTATTAGTAGCTATGTAGTTGAGGCTGACCTCAAACTCAGTGACACTTATGCTTCAGATTCTGGAGTGGTAGGAGATACAGGCCATGTACTACCATGCCTGATGATTTTTATGCATTCAAGTAAAGCCTGCACCTATAGTATACCAGCCAAGCTAAAACAGGATGATTTGAGCCCCAAGGCACACTTGGGCAACACAATAAGCTCCTGCCTCAAAAAGTTGTATTTGCAATGTTGCGGATGGAAAGCAGGGTCTTCTAGTGCCAGGCAAGTGCTTCATCACTGAGCTACCTTTGTCCCCAAAATCATTTAACTGCCAACAGCCATTTCTTCAGGGCAGTTAATGGTACAGTATATATCAAAAGCTAGAGGAGGGGCCCGGTGGGATGGCTCAGTGGTCTTTTTGAGAAAGGATCTTGCTATGCAGTTCAGGCTGGCCTTGAACTCCCTTTTGTAGCCCAGGCTGGTCTCAAACTTGCACTGATCCTCCTGCCTCAGCCTCCCGAGTGCTGGGATTACAGGCATGAGCCACCACACCTGGCTGCAGTTCTTAATGTTGCAAAGTTAACTAACGCTAATCCTAGGGAAAAAAAAAAAGCAGTACTATTCCTACCAAAGTAGGAAAACACACCATTTACTACTTCCAAATTGCTAAGGGGCCGGCCTGCCTGCCTGCCTGCCTTCCTTTCTTTCTTTCCTTCCTTCCTTCCTTCTTAATGTATTTGGTACAGAGTTTCACTATCCAGGTTGTAGTGATACTGTTTCAGTCTCCCCTGCACTGGTGCCAGGTATCAAACCTAAGTCCCTACACTTACTTGCCAGGCAGGCGCTTTGACCACTGAACTGTCTCCCTGACCCAAAGGGGGCTTTTTATGTTTTAGTACTTGTCATACTGAGCTAAGGAATCTATTTTGAAAGTTAGAAGAAATGCAAAGAACTCCCAACTCTAATCTTCAACTATTACTGAGCAGTGAAGTCCCCTCTTAGGTATGTTCAGGCCATAGCCCACATGGTTCAGTTAGTTAGCTAATAATGTGGTGCTATAAAATGGTAAATTTCTAACATTCCATGATTTTTCAGCCATGTTTTTCATGACTCAAGTGAAAGTGTTTAAGGGCAGCTGCACAGGTGACAATTCTGTTTCCTTTGCCAAGTTTATGTCACTTTCTTTTCTGTCATTAAAAAAATTTAAATAGTTTTGGGGCTGGGGATTTGGCTCAACAATAGAACTCTTGCCTAGCAAGCTGGAAGCCCTGGGTTTGGTCCTCAACACCAAAAACACAAAATAAACCTCTCCTAAAAAACTTTAAACAAAAAAGTCATGGGGGCTGGCTTAGATATTATTAAGACTCCTGTCTCATTAAAAAAAAAAAAAAAAAAAATCATACACAACCACCTAATGGATTAGTATTGTACCACAATTTTTTTAAAGACAGTGGAAGATTATGATACTTTGAGATACCATCTCAGGTTCACACAATGACCAAAGTTCAAGACACTTGGGTAAATATTTTCTAGATACTCTAACAAGCAAATGGCACACAAAATGCAAAATACCCAACTTATTATTAAACATATCCACAAGACACTAAAAACTTTTGTATCTTACTTTCCTGAAAATATCCAGCTCCTGTGTTAACTCCTATTTACTTCTGAAAAGAGCTGGAATGGAAGACATGTTAAATTTTATCTGCCAGGATTTCTATCAACTTTCATAAATAGCGGTCACTATTCCCATTTTTTTTAAAGGAGAAGAGAGGAAAGATACACAAAAACATGTTCAATATACTCAGTATATTCCAGCTGGCAAGGAATAAAACTAGGTAATTTGCTGAAAAGTCACAAATAGCATTGCTATTCATCTCTGAGGCAATGATCTCGTCCCTGAGAATACAGTAATTACCTCATCCTCTACAATCTGTCATGTTCCCCAGTCCCTGCAGTTGTTAAGTCACTGAGTAAGGGTTTTGCTGTCAGGAAGTAGTAGAAGGGTGTGAAGACTAAAAGCCACTGTCCTCATAAGCAAAATCATTTAAAATTCATTATTCAAATTCAAAGTTACTTAACCTTACTATTTGCTTTTAAGGATTTAAGCTTGGGTTGCCAGCCACATCTGCACCTCGTGCTCTGTATAACATTTGTGAGGACAACAATATGCAGTGTCTCAACTGTTGCAAATGTGCTACTAACATGTTTTGAAACTCTCATATTGTTATATCTTATTAAAAGTAAAATTAAAATTAAAAAAAAAACTTGGGTTGCCAGTTTTTTTGTTTTTTTTTTTGGTACTTTTGAGACAGGGTCTCATGCAGTTCAGGTTGGCCTTGAGCTCACTTTTGTAGCCCAGGGTGGTCTCAAACTCATACTGATCCTCCTGTCTCAGCATCCCAAGTGCCACCACACCCAGCAAGACCTTTTTTTTTAAAACTTTATTCATTCATTCATTTATGTTATGGCCAGCTCAGCCTGCCCTGGGAGTGGGGCTGGCACAGATGTGGTGCCAGGGATTGTCCCTGTAGTTGCCTAAGCAGGTGCTTTAGACCGCTTAGCTATCTCATTGGCCCCAGTCAGCAAATTCTTTATAGATCATATTCTAAGGAAAACACTAGTATGAAACGTGATTTTTTCCAATTAGAAGAATCTTGATAGCTCTCTAGAATAGCCTCAAGCAGTCCTCTTGCTTCAGCCTCCTTGCACTCACCACTGCATCCACTGAAGTTCCCTTTTACATGAGTTTTGATCCAGAGCCTGTTTTTTTTTATAACAACCAAGAATAAATGTGCCTGCCATTTTAGTGGGTCTAAATTACTTTCTAGTTGCCATTCGGCACCCATCATTTCTCTTATACACTAACTGGACCTTTTTTCTTTTTCTTTTTTTTTTTTGAGACAGGGTCTTGCTATGCAGTTTGGGCTGGCCTTGAGCTCACTTTTGTAGCCCAGGCTGGTCTTGAACTCACACTGGCCCTCCTGCCTCAGACTCCCAAGTGTTGGGATTACAGGCATGTGCCACCACACTTGGCTAGTTGGACCTTTTGTTGGCCCTCCTCAAAAAAACACTATTCCAACTCACCTTAAGCAAATTAGACTATTAAATGCTTCACTAGTAAAGCAACAGGTGATATAAAAAGCAGATTATCTATTTGAAGAAAACATATTTTCAACTGTTAACTCAACTGTTCAAAATATGTATCATCCTTTTAGGCAAATTCCTTCTCTCCCACCATACCTATATGCTTTGAATCAGACAGGTCAACTATAGCCAACCATATAAAAACGCTTTTAAGTTCACAAAGTGAACATCCTCTCTAAAACTTCAGCCATACTATTTCCAAAGAACCTAAATTAAGGAGTCTGATGTTAGATTCTTAGTCTTTCTTAAGCACAGAAATTCTTAATGTATAGTTTTCCAAGATTTACTCATTACAAACATAAACTGATCAGTAAAAATCTTCATATAGGAAAGAAATGAATTACCTTTAGTGTGATATACAATAGCAGCCCTCGGGTCAAAAGAACCCCAGCTATCATTCCTTTCTAGGCCTCTCTGGTATTTCTGTTCTTTGGCGGAGCCTAACAAAGTGTTCGTAGGAGAGGCCAGAGGATTTTGATTTTCTATCTCATAGTCCTTTGAGAGAAACACTAAAGCACCTTGACTATTGGTGTCTGCTTTTTGCAGGTCACCTATATGACTGGGTTCCAAGGATAAGGCTCCACTCTCAGTAGTAGTCCCAGGTTTTAGAATGCTACCCAGAACTTGAGGACTAGTCCGTTTCTCCAACTCGTAAGCTTTAGGAAACACAGGATGCTCAGTTCCTGAGGGGATTATTTCAGCACCCTGTGAAACCAAAGTGGCAGGATATTCTCCTTGAAATGTCACCTCCATCACTTTATGATCTGATGACTTCCCAATAACAGTCTCAGGGCCAGCACTGGGCTCATTTATAAATGATAAACCCCACTGATTCTGGAAGATATCCCCCAGATTTTGCTGATCTGTCTGAGAGGGCAGATCCACTTGCGCTGTACTCAACAGCACACTTTGCATATTTGAAGGGTAAATAAAAAGGCTAGATTTAATTTGTTCAACAGCTGCTGAAGTTAGACTCATGTCCTGGAGAACTGAATCAGTTCCAGAAGAGATAGGTGTTAGATTATTAGCAGCAGTAGTTAGCAGTGGCTGACCTCCTGGAGGATACATGCTTACATCAGTCCCTGCTAAAACAGGCCCATTAGAAAAGCTGGCAGAAGTAACAGATTTCAGCGCTGACATAGGGACCTGGGATAATCGACTTGAAGATTGGGTCTGAGTTTCCCCAGTAGATGATGAAGAGGATGAAGATGAAGATGAAGACACAGAAGAGTTTTGTACAGTTTTGTTGAGGTTTTCCTTAACTTTGCTTGCATAACTTATTTTAGGAACTATTTTAGCACTGCTGTTGTCCACTGGAAAAACTGGAGGTGGCTTAAATAGGGTCCATGAGTCCTCTTTGGAGACAACAGCTGAGGCATGCTTTCCTTTGGGCCGATCATCGAATTTCTTATTGTTCACACCAGGTTTAATATCTGAACCTTTACGAAGCATATCACCCACAGCAGCTTTTCCTCGAGTTGTCCCTCCAGGTCCAGTTTCATACTTCCAAGTGGGCTTCGAACCATCTACTCGATTTCCCTTTTGTTCACTGTAGTCAGGCTTAAAAGTTTCAAGTCCCTGTTTCAAGGGTGGGACAATAGTCTCTTGTTGCATTATTTTGTCTTGGACTATATTAAAGTTTTCACAACCCTTAGCACTATTGCGTCTAGCTTTTCTTTTTTTAGGAGTGGTATATCCACTTTCTGATCCACTACCATCATTATCTGCGCCCTTGCCCATATAACCATTAGTAATATAGCCTGAATTATTTGTTACAACACCATTTGGAATTGCTACAGTATCAGTCTTATCTATACACTGGTTTTCTCCAGATTTATTTTCATAAGACTTCCCATTCTTTTTGTCCATACTGTTTTTCTGAATGAAATTCTTAGTTTTAATTCCTGTCTTCCCAAAGGTGCCAGCTTTCACAGTCTGCTTCAGACTAGTGTCTACAGCTTGCTGGTTGCCATTGAGGACCCTGGAAATAGGGCTGGTAGCTTCATCAGAACCCAGGCTCTTTAAAGATATTTCTCTTTCTCCAGCATTACCATTTATTTCACCATAGCCTGAGGGAGAGAGAGAGAAAAAAAGACTTTAAAATTACAACATATAAATTACAGCAGAACCTAACATTTAAAGACTGCTTATTTACTGTATAACACCAAGCTGAGCTGTAGCTTTAGTTATTTCAAACTTTAAAGACGTTTTACAGATTAGAAAATGAAACCTGTAACTGCTAAGCAAAAAGAACTGAGCCATAAATGATTCAAACCAGTGTCTGCGATGACAGACAAGAACTTCAATCTCCAAACCCCCAATACTGTTCAACAAAATCAATCTACCCACCACTCCCACATAATTATAAAATTTTCTTTACATGTACAGTAGATCTACCCTCTAAGCAAAAACCAGTTTTTCTTGCACCAAAATAGTGAAAGGTTAGAGCTCATGTAACTCAGTGGTACAGCATCTGTCTACTACATTGAGAACTGGAAAAGGAAGGAAAAAAAAAAAAAAAGACGTGTTTTAGGGCTGGGGATGTAGTTCAATTGGTACAGTATTTCCCACATGGCAAGAGACCTCTTCATTGCCCAGCCCTGCATAAATAAAATAAAGTAAAATAAGAAAATGTTTTCATTCTTCATTTGGTAGACAGACTCTCAGAGAGATAAAAACTTGTCCAAGTAACAAAGTAAAAGAATTGGTAATCTGAACTCCAGACGCCCTGGGACCCAAGGTTTCCTATCACCAACACTATTTTTTTTTTTTTTTTTTTTTGAGACAGGGTCTCGCTATGCAGTTGAGGCTGGCCTTGAGTTCGCTTTTGTAGCCCAGGCTGGTCTCGAACTCGCACCGATCCTCCTGCCTCAGCCTCCTGAGTGCTGGGATTACAGGCGTGAGCCACCATGCCTGGCAACCAACACTATTAATTCAAAAGATGCAGTAGAAAAAATATGTATTAACCAAACTCCAAAGAAAGGAATTAATTTATGGTATTCAGATATAATCAGACACAAAACCACTAAAAAAGCTACCATAGGTGATTTAATTGGGTCAACAACTTTCCCCATTTCCTTACTAGTAAAAGGTGTTATTATCTATACCTTTCTATTAAAGTCCACAAAAGCATCCTGAGGTCAAGTCATTGCAAACAGATGCATAGTACGTATACATGTTCATTTAAGGCAGTTTTTCAGGATGGATGGATAAAATATGAAATTATTCAGCTTTAACACTTTCATGCTTTTAGGCATTTGGGCTATGAAAGCTAAAGACATAGGAATTTGTTTTTCTATATAATAAATATCAATCATTACAACTCCCATCAAAAGCTCTTTCAAGCTCCCCCACCTTTTTTGAGACAGATCTTGCTGTCTAATCCAAACACATCTTGAACTATGTAGTCCAGATGAACTCAAGGCAACCTTCCTGCCTCAAATCTGCCAGTGCTGGGATTACAGGTATCAACCACTATGCCTTGTGCAGTTTCTTAATTTTAAGAGCAATAATAATAAAAATAATGAGGCCTTTAAAAAAAAATGTTATGAACCAGGTATGTAGAACAGCCTGAGAAGATTCACAACAGCATTAACTAAAATTTAACTCACTCATCCTACATAAAAAAAGTGGGAATACAGAAAATGAATAAAGACATTTAATAAAGTATTTTAAAAAAGAACCTCAAGACATTATTATGCTCAAGACTATAATCACTCCCAAAATAGGCACAAATAGCATAGAATTCTATACCATTCACTTTCAATGTTTGGCTACTGAATGAGTTATATGATAGCAATAAATTCAAACTTTTGCTGGAAAAATTTTAACTATCACCAGGCATGGTGACACATACCTGTAATCCTAGCTACACTCTGGGCAGCTGAGGCAAGAGGATTGATTTTGAAGCCAGCCTGCCTATCTCAAAAAAACTCAAGCACAGACTAACCCCAACTATGGAACAGTAAGTGGAACACTACTGCTTTCAGAGTCTTCTAAAGGATTCTTTAGAAAAGTAGGAATTTCCTACAGACTTGGCATTTTTAATGGATATAAGCCTATCCTTTTCCAACAAAAGGCCGAAGACCTACCTACTAATCATGCTAATAAAAGATTAAATAGATGTTTACACCCTCCATCCCAGGACTATCAGTCACAACGTTTTGCATCTCAAAGGTAGATAATCTTAAATACAAAAAAAGTAAAAATTCCCTGTTCAAACCAAAGAGGACTTATTAAGTTAACCAGAGGACTTACAAGTTAACCAGAACAATTTCTCCTAAGACTATCAAATGGCTAAGACATCAGAATCGCAAATGAGAGTTCAAAAACAACTACATCTCCCCCACCAGCATTTGTAACAAACTTCTCATATAACTACATAAATTTTTTTTCCCATGGCAACTTTGTAAAGTGTTCCAGATAAAATTTTTTAAAGTTTAGGCATTTAGAAAAAATATAAGCAATACTGAATTACAGAAATAAAGAGCTGCCATTGGTTTTGTTATTCAGGGGCTGCCATGCTAGCCCTATTTCAAATACTCAGCAAAACTTGAGTCCTGATAAATCTAGCTTTTGGATTGGAAAAAGGTATTACTCAAAATATTTAATCTTCTGTTGCGCCCTCTTCTGGATAAAGAAAAACAGCTCTTTCTTACAGGTTTATGTGTAATGGGTCATAAAAACCCACCCTAACATAGTATAACACATTCCAAAATACATTCTCTAAAAACTGCTAAACCTAGTTTTCTTCATTTTTATTCCAGGGGAAGACTTTTGAGGGATCCCACCTTGAATGGTTCATGGATTGCTGCTGTATGTAAAGAGGAGTCCTACAAGAAAACATTAGCTTGACTTAACAATAAAATTCAAACCTGACCAATACTATTGCGTTATATTTCAAGCAAGCGTAAGGTAATATTTTATGGTTCTTGAAAAATTCGTTCAAATGCAAAACATTTTATCCATGTGCTCACTTCTACTGCTTATCATACAACCTCAAAATGGAAAACATGTCATTCGAATTTCAATCTTTAAGTTACATTAACTGCAAAAACAAACGTTTCTCCAACTCTCAATAACTGCTTGTACGAACATTCTTTACCATTCCCTTTATTTCTCAACCTACATAGGACCCACGCCTTAGGCACTGCGAGGTTAACTTTTAAACCTATTTCTCAAATATTGTTCTTCCCATGATTTCTGCCTCCAATTTAATGTTTGCTAAAATTACAAGTTTAAAATGCGAAAAAATTCTTTCATTTTAATACAAAAAACGCGTCATCCAAAGCAAAACGGCAGTGATCCAACCTCGTGGAGGAGCCACTTCAGTTCATCCTTAGTAACAAGAAAGGGGTCAAAAAATCCCCCTCTTCCTCATCCAAACATTTGTTTAGTCCCCACACATACACTTCCCAAACCCGGGAGACATGGTTAAGTTTAGTAGGGAGACAGATGGAACTAGGTGTGTGTTGGGGGGTGGTCCCTCCTCTTTTTTTGTAGAGAAAGGGCAGCGAGAAGGAAAAGGCCCAAGTGAAAGCCTCAGGCGGAGTCGTGAGCGAACCTGGCAGGATATGAAGATCCTGTGGCAGAGAAACTCGTGACCGGGAGCTCGGTTCCCGCTGGGTACCCCACCCGGCCTCAAGCACCGCCTCCACCCCAAAAGAATCCCCCGCCGTTCCCCCAAGACCTCCTGCCCCGCGGAGGCCCGAGGCCGCTGCCCGCGGCCTCCTTCCCCCTCCGCTCCGCTGGGAGTCCGGCTCCCCGCCCAGACCGCCCGCGCCTCCCGCCGCGCCCGGGAGCGGGAAACACGGCCGCCGGCGCGCAAGGCCCGGCGCAGGCCGCTCCCCTCGTGGCCGCTTCCCTCCCCCACCCCAACCGCCCCCGCCCCTCACCCCAGGGACCCGCCCGGGGCCGCGCGGCCGCCACCGGGTTACACAACCCGGCAGGCCCCGGGGGGGAGGGGCAGCCTCGGGGCGGGGGTAAGGCGGCGCCCTCGGGGAGCTGGGGGCGAAGCGACGGCCAGCGGGGGCCCCAGGCCACCCGCTGCGCCGCGCCGAGCGGCGCCGCCGGGCCCTCGACACCCTTCCCCCTCAGCTCCTTAGTGGGCCCGAGTCGGTGACAGGAATCGGCTTCCAACATGGCGGACAGGAAGCGGCCCCGCGAGGAGGAGAGAACATTCCAGCCGCGCCGGCCTGGGGGGAGCGGGCCCGGGGCGCTGGCCTCAGGAGAAGTCGCTAGGGCAGACTGCGGGGTCTGGCGCCCAAAACAGGCCTTTAGGGGAGGAAATGACCCAACAAGCTAAGGGTCCAAGCCGCCCCCACCTCAAACGAGGAAACCTAAGGCCACAGGTGGGCTTGGGTGGCGGGTAAGGAGGCTTCCTCACGGCCCACCTGGCCGCCTGCAGACGGCCTCGCGACACCACCCGCGGCACAGTTCGCCAGGCCTTTCTGAGTTACACCTTGAGAGATTTTTTTTGAGGGGGGGGTTGGGTCCCTCAATCTCAGGGAATCCAAATTACGTTAACTCCGAAGGCCGCGGGAAGGTGAGCAAGGAGGCTCTATTAAGATTGGACTTCCGAGGCCGACCCCGCGGGTCTCCCTCTGGCCGGGGCGGGGGCCCAGAAGGTCACGCTGGCCTGGCTTGGCCTCTCCCATGCTGAAGGGAAGGAGAGGGCGCTGCAGCCCCGACTGCCCTGGGAGAGCCAGGGGAGAATGAAAGGGGGCATCCCCAGGCCCGAGGGACACACACACCCCGACCCCGTCCGCGCTTTTCTCATCTAGCCCCACCCCCATCTCCTCGTCCCCCACCCCCAATCCCCTTCCCCCACCCGGCCTCCTCCCAGACCTGTTTTCTTCTTCGGCGTTTCCTGGTGCTGCTGGAGGGCGTGTTTCTGCTCATGTTTCAGCGGCTTTGGCTGGGCCTTGGGGCTGCCCTCCGCTCCATGCTGCAGGTATTGGTGAGGCTGCTGGTGATGGTGGTGGTGGTGGTGGCTGTGGGTATGGTTGTAGAAATAATAATGGTGGTGATGGTGCGACTGCTGCTGAGACTGCTGAGGGTGGTGGTGCGAATGGTGGTGGCTGTGATGGTGTTGAGGCTGTGGCTGGCCGGACTTCTCCTCCATTGAAAGCGGCTGAGACTCCCTTACTGAGGCTGCGGGCTGCTGCACCGTCAGGATCTGAGACTGCTTCTCCGGGCTCGCTCAGTATATCTGAGCGCGTCTCGCCAGCGCACTGGTTAACCGAGTGATTCTGCGAGATTGGCAGCTACGCTCCAGCAATCAGAAGCCACGCTGTGCCGTAGGCCCCGCCCCTAGTCCAAATCCTCTTTCCTTCCCCTTAGCCCCTGCCTCCCGGCCAACGCCACTTACCCTGTGCAACCTCACAGGGCCGGGCCTTCAACGTCAGCACTATGGCTCTCTGTTCTGTTGCTTTTTTTTCCTACACCACAGTCTGTGAACAGCACTTTCTACACTCCTCGCCGACAAGCAAGCTTAGGTCCGGTGTAGCAGATTCCTCTGGCGCTAGGAGCCGTCTTTTGGTTTTGCACCTCCTAGAAGAATCTTGCCTTTTTTTTTTTAAATCCTTTTCCGGGTAACCAGGAGGGAAGCTCAATTCCTTTAACCTGGTACTACTAAAAGGGCAATACAAAAAGAGGAAATAAATACATTTTTAAGAATACAAGAGCTTCACAATTCAGTAGATCGTTTTGTATTCTGGATTCATTTTGCTTTGTATTCATATGCTAATCTCTTCCTTTCCACGAAGGGATTATAGGGTTCCACAATGGGGTATCTGTGTAATTTTCTAAAAGGGCACAAAGGGTTTAAATCATTGTTTCTTTGTAGTTGGAGGCAAGGGAGAGAGGCAGGAATGAAAATTTACACTGCAGACTTTTTTTTAATTAAACTCTTGCAGGTGAGGTCAATTGTGGACCCAAAATAGGTCTTCAAATGTGAAGTTTCAGGAGGAAAGAAAGAGAAAGAATACTTTAAGAGTTTTTAAGGTTTTCTTGCATTTATTAAAAATAACAAGGTACACTTGATACATTTTTCCTTGAGCTAGATGGTGATCACTGATTTTGCTTTATAATTTGTTAAACCGAATATATATGTATAATGCTCATTTCTCAATATATGTAATAGGAATTTTTTTCCCCCCCCTTTGGTCTTTTTGAGACAAGGTCTCCCTCTACAGTTCAGGCTGGCCTTGAGCTCACTTTTGTAGCCCAGGCTGGTCTCGAAAACGCACTGATCTCCTGCCTCAGCCTCCCAAGTGCTGGGATTACAGGCATGCACCACCATGCCCAGCAGGAATCTTTAAATTATGATAAAACAACAAAATGTACCTTCTTGACCGTTTTTTAAGCATAAAGCTCAGAAGCATTAAAAACATTTACAAGCCGGGCGTGGTGGCTTACGCTTGTAATCCCAGCACTCGGGAAGCTGAGGCAGGAGGATTGGTGCGAGTTCGAGACCAGCCTGGGCTACGAAAGTGAGCTCAAGGCCAGCCTCAACTGCATAGCAAGACCCTATCTCAAAAAGACAAAAAAAAAAAAAAATTTACATTGTTGTGTAGGTATTACCACTGCCCATTTCTACAACTTTTTCATCATACAAACAGAAAGGACATACCTATCAAATAGTAATTCCCCTTTCTGTCTGTCCCCCATTTCCTTTTCTGGCTCTATGAATTTTAGTTTTTAAGCTATCTTATATAAGTGGAATCATGCACTATTTGTGTTTTTGTGACTGGCCTGTTCCACTTAACATTATGTCTTCAAGATTCGTTCATTGTTAAAAACTTTCCTTTTAAAGACAATAATATTCCATTGTGTTTGTTTTCTCAGCAATGATGCATGGATTGTTTCTTCTGTCTAGTTCATAAAGTTTTAAAAATGTGACTTGAATTCCTGTTGCAGGAAAACATAAAGGAACAAAGAAGCTTAAAGGTAAAAAACAGAGCCAGGGAGATAATTCAGTGGACTAAGCACCTGCCTGGCAAGCGGAAGGACTTGAGTTCAATCCGGGATACTGAATGCCATGCCAACCACTGAAACCCCATGTAATGGCACACCCCTGTAATCCCACCACTTGGACAGGCTGAGACAAGAGGACCACTATGAGTCTAAGCTTCACAGTGAAACCCTGTAAAAAATACATACATAATAAAAGATTCAACAAGCCGGGCGTGGTGGCGCACGTCTGTAATCCCAGCACTCGGGAGGCTGAGGCAGGAGGATCAGTGCGAGTTCGAGACCAGCCTGGGCTACAAAAGTGAGCTCAAGGCCAGCCTGAATTGCATAGTGAGACCCTGTCTCAAAAAGACCAAAAAAAAAAAAAAAAAAAAAAAAAGATTCAACAAAAAAGTAAAAATCTGTGCTTTGAAATTAATGTCAAGGCAAAAACAAAACCCTGTTTCCAACAGCAAATGCCACCAACTCAGGAAAAAACTGTAACAAGATCTTGACTCAATCTATAAAACAAAGATTTGTTATGCTTTGTTAAATTTTAAAGAAGGACTTTTTGGGGGGTAGTTTACCCAATTTTGAGAGCTAAAACTCTAATAATAATATATGATAAAGGTTTTTTGCTATTGAACAGTATATCACCTCTTTCCC
>PVJA010039460.1:0-19126 GCA_004027025.1 Myocastor coypus | reverse complement strand
CCTTGAGCTCACTTCTGTAGACCAGGCTGGTCTCGAACTCGCACCAATCCTCCTGCCTCAGCCTCCTGAGTGCTGGGATTACAGGCGTGAGCCACCACACCCGGCGCCATCTTGATTTCAGAAGAAGGCCTGGGAGGCCAGGCAGTGTGCCCCTGAGAGGGAAGTGTGTAAAGCTGGGTGTGAGAAGCCTGTTCAGTGGAAACCCCAGAAGTTTGGAAAAGCCAGGAGCATGGATCATGCTAAGAGGGAGCCAAGCCAGCCAAAGAGAGAAGCCACAGGAACTGCCACCAAGAGTGCTATAGGAGCAGAGTTGCATGATGCTCACAACTCAGTACAGACTGCTTCGGATGCTCCAGTTGGAACTATGGGATTTAATGTTCACCCTGCCGGATTTTAGACATCTGTTGGTCCCAATGTTTTGTATTACCCTGTTGTTTGCAACTTTTGGAGTTGTAATGTTTATCTTATGCCTTCGAATTTTGAGTATGTTTAGCTTTTCTATTGTACAGGGGCTCACAGCTGAGAGTTTGCCTTAGATCTTGGAGGAGATTTGGGATTAGGACTTTTCAGCAATGCTGAAACTATTGGGACTTTGGCAACTCTTCCAGATGGACTCAAATGTCTTTCGTACAAAGGGATACTTATGATACTTTGGGGGTTCAGAGTCAGAATGTTATGGTTTATGTCTAGTTGTCCCCCAAAAGCCTCATGTAATCATGGGGCGTGGCTTTTATAGATTGAGACTTGATTCATGATGCCTGAGATTGTGTTTTAGTACTGATGGGATTATCGGTCTGAGTACTGCTGGTAATTATAGGTGTGGCCTAAGGCGGATAGGCTAGGGCAAAGAGCCTGATATAATTTAAGGAGAGACAGAGAGACAGACTAATGTGATTGTTTTACTGCCCTGTTTGGTTGGCTGCCTCTGTCACCATTTTGCTGCTGTGCTGCTTCCACAAACTGGATACTGTCCACCCTGCTCCACTCAACCTTGGGTTGGCCAAATATGGACTAAAACCTCCAGTAACCGTGAGCTAATAAACCTTTCCTTCCTTCATCTTGAGTGTAGGGTATTTGTCCCAGCAACAAGTAAAAAGCAACTAAGACAGTAGCCCAGGCTGGCCTTGATCTCACAGGGATCCTTCTGCCTCAGCCTCGTGAGTGCCAGGATCACAGGTGTGCATCACCATGCCCGGCCTGATCCTTACCTTTTAATCATAAAATTGTCCATCTTCTGTATAGCTAAAGAACTCGTCACTGCATTCTTACAGTTTTATGGTAACTTGAAACAATTTTCATCAGCAGAACTTACCAGTGGGATCCGAAGTGAACCCAATCTTAATGGACAGAGTATTTAGACGCAATCAGCTTTTAAAGTCCATCTTTATTCTGTATTTGAAAAATGTGTAATTGACATAGAAGACACTCCACAGTATCAGCACTATAGAAATCCCAAGAACAACCCAAGAATGAGGAAATCCTGCCATGACTTCAGCATCTGGGAGATGCCAGGCAGTCGGCCAGGACTTGTGCGCCTCTGCTCCTAGCCTTGCAGTCCCTGGAGCCCGCCCCTTCAAGCAGGGGGCACAGCATGTCACCGCCATTCCCCACAGCTGAAAACCCTGAGAAAACTGTGTTAAAACAGCAACAACAAGAACAACAACACCCCACCCCCAAAGTGTTCAGTCAGCTCTATGATACTTGAACTTTGCAGAGAGTGCAACACGGGTGGTGCAGAAGCTGACATATATGGCAGAGCCGCAGCTAAGAGGAGTGAGACCAGTAAGAGGCAGCTTAGAGAGGAAGGAGCCCTGGCCCTGAGTTGGGAGCACACCCACAGGGCCACAGGCAGGGTGAGGGCACAAGTGACCCTCTGATCCCTGACTCAGCCAGAAGGCAGGAAGTAGCATCATGTAGGGACCAGTGCCCATGTGACAAAGAGGCAAGTAACTGGCTCAAGGTCATGAACAGAGACATGCTCAGCCTCCCTGCCCGCCCCCTCCACCAGCTTTTCACCCCACAACTACTACACTCAGCCTGCTGCTGCCTTTTGGAGTCCATGACTGATGCTCTCGCCAATAGGAGAGAACACCACCCGCCCCAGGACTGCACCCCGGCCCTGGCGGTTTCCGTCTCTGGCTGACAGCTTTCTGCTTCCACAGTGACACGGGTCTGCATGGAGCCATGCTACAAGGAGACGGCAGGGAGGGAGGTCGACAGTGGTGGGACTCTGGAGCCGACTTTAGTTTCTTATTTAATTAACTGCATTCGAATGAGCTGAAGTCCTAAGCAAATTCCTGACGGCCAGTAAGACATCCCTGAAGGAATACTTAGGGCCCATTTGTTCAGCCCATTAGGACCCAAAAGAACAGCCTCATAAACCTAGATCTGCTTAAGCCAAAAGAAAATGTGTATAATTGGAAAAAGGTTGAAAACAATCCTGGATAATGAATTGTGCTTACTCAGTTCCTTTGTCCTTCCAACTCGACAATGAGCATCACATTTCATAAGGAAGCCATGGGGAAGAGACAAAGGCCGAGTGGGCTCACTGTGCTTAGTAGACACCAGAGAAGAGCCTCCGAGGCTAAGGTGGAGGTTGTTTACTCAGATTCCAAGGGCTAAATGCTGCCTCCTGCCAAGAGGGGGCCACGACTATCCACCTCCCTCTTGGTCTAGGGCAGGGCCCCACAGTTTGACTCTTATCTATGGGAAAGTTGGCAGAAAGAGATTAACAAAATCTCTTCTAATCAGGTATTCCGATAATCTAAAGTCCCTCATGAGCAGGCTGTCTACCTACCTCATTTCCTTGGACTGCCTGGAGTTATAATCTTCTCTGACATCTGCTGGCTCTCCCTCCCTGGGAGATATTTGTGCAGCAAAATAGAAGAGGAACTTGAGCTCTCTTGTTTACCACGTGCATTCTCCTTAACACGCACACAGATGCACACACAGGTACACACACACGTGACTGCACATGTACTAGTGTGCTAGCAAGATGTCCGTGGGATGCTGGTTCATGCCATCACTGCGGGCACACGAATTGGATTGTTCAGTGCTTGCCTGTGAAGACGTTGCAAACTTGTACTCTTGAACCATCGCACAGAGGCGGCGAGGGTACCAGGGTGTTGTGGTTTACGTCTAGTTGTCCCCCCAAAGCCTCATGGAGTCATTGGGCAGAGACTTCTAGAGTTTGAGACTTGATCCATGATCGCTGGGATTATGGGTTTTAGTACTGATGGGATTATGGGTCAAAGTACTTCTGGGATTATGGGTGTAGCCTAAGGCAGGGACTAAGGCGGAGAGCCTGCATGTAATATAAAAAGAGAGAGAGACAGACTCCAGCTCTTGCTGTTGCTGCTGCTCTGCTGCCCTGATTGGTTGGCTGCCTCTGCCACCATTTTGCTGCTGTTCTGCCGTCATGAACTGGATGCTCTCTGCCCTGCTCCACTCAGCCTTGGGCCAGTCGAATATGGACTGAAACCTCTACAAACTGTGAGCTAAATAAACCTTTCCTTCCTTCATTTTGAGTGTCGAGTATTTGTCCCAGCAATGAGTGAAAAGTAACTAAGACACAGGGCAGCTTTTCCTGTCTTCCGGAGGGATGTCTTCTTATGAGCACCCCCTAACCTGTCCTCCACTCTGGCCCCATCTAATGTGCCTCATGGAAAGATGTCCAGAAGTCGATGACAGACCTGTGCATGTTCCCTGAAGAACATGGGACCCGGAGAAGCATCCTCTCTAAGTGGCCCGTTCTCATTCCTGTTGAAGTACTATGTTCTACTCATCTTTTGTGACCTGTTGTGAAAGCTGGGGTAGTCTGCTGGTACTCTATTGGGATGGTGATAGCTAGACCGTGAGGCACAGTCTAAGGGCCACAACTTTTCAGGTTAGGCCACCCCTCGTATAAGAAAGAACCAAACATCATTTTTGGGTTTCAGCATGTAATTCCAGGGCCCTTACTCTCATTCTGAGTCCTGTCTCCCATCCTCTGGAGAAGAAGAAACATCACCTGTCCTGTTTATTTTAGTGTCTGTATATCAGACACATGCCCGAGTCCATACTCAAAGAATAAATAAGTGCAGAAAACCAAAAAATGCTGCCATGTACAGATTTGTTTCTGAGTCATCAGAGCTTTACGGCCAATATTTCTGAGAAATAGGTCATACCTTCAGCTTCCCCAGCTTATAAACCTGTGGATTCTTGAAATTTCATCTTTCTGACCCAAGGAAACTTTGAACCATAACACCAATCATAGTTTTGGGCTTGGTCAACTTTCCTGTTGCTGGTGCAAAATGGCTAGCACACAATGCAAAGGAGAGAATGGCTGACTTGTCTCCCAGTTTGATTCTGCCTGTGACTGGCTGGGTTCGACACAGACAGTGTGGTAGAAGTGTCGGTAGGGCAAAGCTGTTCGCATTCTGATGGCTAGGAGAAAGAGCAGGGCAACAGGACCAGACAGGAAGTGAGCAGGGATCGGATGTGGTACCCAAGGTCAGGCCTCCGTAACCCAGCCAGATCCACCCAGAGACGAGCATTCTTAACCTGCTCTGTGTATCTTAGCCCAGTCAAGTTGACAGTTGTGAGCCCTGGCCCCCAACTTTCTGTGGAGAATAAAGGCGCTATAGATTCACTTAAGAATGTGTTATGTACCCAACATACACTGTCTTTTCTCATCACACTAAGCCTGTGACAGTAACAACTTGACTTGATAAAGAAGAGACCTGAGTCTCAGAGATAATAAATGGCTCACCAGTGGTGGCCTGGCTATTTGGTGACAAGCTCCAATCCAGATTGTTTAAGACACAAAATAAAGGTCTCAAAGTTTATTTGGGTTCAACCACCTTAAATATTACAGGATACTTAAAGCTCCTGTTTCCTTTTCCAAAATGGATGTTCACTCATCTGAGAAGTGTGGTCCCCATGGGAAGTGGATTCAGAATTTCTTAGATGCATGATCTCTGGCTTCACTTCAGCCCCACTGAACCAAGTCGGCTGCTTAGCAAGATCCCCAGGTGATCTCTATTCCAAAGCAGAGCAGCACGCATGCGATACACACAACTGCAGCAAATTCTGTGCAGTTGGTGCACATGGAAGCCCATCCGGCGGTCATCAGGTGCCTGGGACAAAGCAGGCAGGGTGGAAAGCCTGGTCTGGGAGACCAGATGTCTTAATAGCAAGAACCGCACTCTTACCTTAGTACCAAATAGCCCAAGTCCACCACAAGTGTGGATTTCATGTCAAGGCTGCCAGGGTTCATCGTGCTTGGCCCAGGACTCTCCTGTAAGCTCCCATCCTGAGCAAACTCTCCTTGCTGAGCCAACAGTGGCAGTGAGTTTCCCTGGCATGTGCATCTCCCCCAAGAGGCTCATGGTAAAATTGCTTTGGACCTAAGTTCCAGATTTCTACATTCCAATTTCATCAAAGTAACAATCTGGTCCTGTTGCCTTATGCAATGCCCTACCACGTCTCCTTTCTTAATCTGCACAAAGGGGATAATATTGACCTTTCACGGTAACTGTGTGTTTCTGTTAGGAGATAGAGCCATTTAAAATCATCATGCTAGGAGTGATGTGCGCTCCAGCCTGACAGCCCCGGGCGGAAGTGCGTGAGCCCATGTTGTCAAGGCTGGCAGAACCACACCTCCCTGCTGTTGCTGCTGTCTCGAGCACGTGATTTTCTCAAGTATCCCTGCCTCAAGCTCTCCCTGGCTTGTGTAGCTCCAGATGGCTACCAGTCCAGCCCCAGTGGTTTTTCTTATTTGGAGAGAACCCTAAGGCACTTAAAATAGTTCTATATCACTAACATTAGCAAGGTGCTTACTGGACTTAATGTTCAAAGCTTAGCTCTCACACTGAACACTCAAGTTATCTTTGACAAGAGACTTAACCTTCTGTGACCTGACTCCATCATTTTTTTTTTTTTTTTTTTTTTTTTTTTTTTTTTTTTTTTTTTTTGTCTTTTTCAGACAGGGTCTCATTATGCAGCTGAGGCTGGCCTTGAGCTCACTTTTGTAGCCCAGGCTGGTCTTGAACTTGCACTGATCCTCCTGCCTCAGCCTCCCCAGTGCTGGGATTACAGGCGTGAGCCACCACGCCCGGCTCATCATTTCTAAATTAGGAAAAGCACGACGTGTACTTACCTTGTATGTACTTGGGTATACGGAGTAAGATAAGGGGCAATCAATGCGTGGTCCACAGTGAGGGCTTAGGCCTAAAGCCCACACCCTTGCTCTCTTGACTAGGGGCTGCAATTCTTCAGAACATCTAGACTCATCCTGTCTGAACTAAAGCGGAGCTGTGAAATGTTTAATGTGGATATGAGTCACACAAAAGTCTTGGTAAACTTTGGGCACTACAGTAAGTCTGAGGCTGGCCTGAGGTTCTGCATTTCTAGGAACCTTTCAGGTGCTGATGGTGCTGCTGCTGCTGCTTCACAAACCACCCTTGGAGTACCAAGCTATGACAGTCAGTGAGCAGGTGGGGTGTCCTAGACCTGTGTCTAGGATATTCTGGGAGATGCCCATAGGAAGGAGAGTTGATTTAGTGCAGCTAAATACCCAGTCATACTTAGGAACTGTCCCTAACTAGTCAGAGCATGAGACGATTTTTATCCATTTCTCCTGAAGTCTATGGCCTGGGTTCTTCCTCCAGCTTTCCCTGATGGTTGGAATTACCTGAGGTGTTTTGAAACTATACAGCTTATCTTACTCACTTGCCCATCATGAGGACAAAATATCCAACTCTCACAACTTCAGGGAAGACAACTTTATTTTGGCTCGTGTTTTCATTCGTACTAGTCTGGTTCCAAGGTGGGAAAGGCATGGTTAAAGGGCCCAAGGGAGAGTCGCTGAGTCACATCAGGCAGCCAGGAAGCAGAGAGAATGAAGCTCTCCTGGGTCACTTCCTCTGTGACCTGCCTCTCCTGGCCAGACCCCACCTCCTAACAGCAAGTCAGCCAGATGCCTCTGTAATCCAGTCACTTTCCACAGTCCTTGCCTCTGAGCACCTGAGGTTCTTAGAGGATATTGAGAGATCAATTATGACACATCTTCTCTAAATCCCTTCTAGAGAGCCTGTAGAAGTGGGTCATCTTACCAGTACTTCTGCTGTCTCAGTATCAGAGAGGTTTGGACAGCCCTGGAAGTCCTGGAGCAATTGGACAGGCAATCATGAGAGGTAGCATAACCTAGGATGGCTTGGCAGGGTCCGCTGCACAGGGTGTGGAGGATGATGGGTGGAGAATCAGCACTGTAGAAAGGCAGGTTTTGGTCTAAAGGCATCAAGAAGAACAGCAGGACAGGTGCGAGGCCGTGTGGGTGAGGGAATGCAGACTGGCTGCACATTGTCTAAATCAGTTCCAGACCCACTGGATTTTATTTGCAATGCTATGTGAATGTGTTCTATAGAGTTCATTAAAATACAATAAAATAATTTTGGAATATTGGTTTTATACCCAAGTGACACCAGAACCACATGCAGTCTGAGTTTGAATACTATGTGTGGTGGATGCCATCTGGGGTCAGCTTGCTACACCTAGCTGAACCGAACTAGAGTGATGCTGAGTGTGGGAGGCCCACGTGAGGGGTGCTGCTGGCAGCATAAGAGCAGAAAGCTGTTGGGTGCTATTAGAGGCCATAGGGAGCTGTTGGTTCCACTGGAGGCACCAGCTTTCTTGAGGAGCTTGGCTATTCTCACTGGAGGAGGAGCTTGGGATCTCATCACTGGGAATCGCTATGGCTCACTTTGAGGGAAACTCTGGTGCTTACCTTGAGCATTGCTTTCTGGCTCCAGTTCAGATCACTCAGCCTGTGGGCCCAGATCCTTTATTCCACTGGCATAGACTTCCTAGCTTCCACCACTGACCTTTGGGCTCTCCAAGCACAGATCCACGAAGCTGGCCTGAATGATACATTGTCGTGGGGTCTGGGCCTCCAGTTGGACTTGTAGAGGACATTACCATGGGCTCTGGGTCTTCAGCTGGAGTCATGCAGTATACTGCTGTGGGACCCAGGCCCCCAGCTAGATTTTTTGGGCTTTAGTGTGTGGACAGATTTTCTGCAGTCTCTTTTTGCATATAATTCTTTAGATGACTATTATACATAATCTTATAAAATGTGTCCTGCATCATATTGCTCCCCTTGCAAAACCCAAAACTGTAACACTATGATAAAACTTCATTGCTGTTCTTCTGGCTACTGTATAAAAACACATCAGAGTGGCTAATCTAAAAGTCTGACCATACAGAGTGGCGGGGAAAATGCAAAAGAGTGAGGCTGCCCGTATTTTGGTATATATTAGCACAACCACGTTGGGCAATTATTTGATAGCATCTATGGGCACTGAAATATATGTTTCCTACTAACTAAGAATTTTTCTTAGGCAAAACAGAAATTTGTACATTTTAAGTGCATTTAAAGCTTGAACAAGAAGTTTATAACAGTATGTTTGTTGTTCCTTCAACTGGAAATAAAACGGATTTTAAACAACAGTAGAGCGGGAAGATTGCATTATATACAAAGAATGGGATATTATACAGGGCTAAGATGACTCAACTATTGCAGCAGTAGATATAATAGAATACGTACCATGTGATTTCTTTTATATGAGGTTCAAAAGCAAGCAGCATTAATCTTTCTTGTTAGAAGTCTTTTGGAAGTTGGGGAGGCTACATACCCAAGCAGTCATGAGGGGCTCCTAGAGCACTGATACTATTCTATGGCTTAACTTAGTACTGATAAAATGGGTGGGATCATGTTGTAATCATTTATTCAACAGTACACTTAACCAGTGTGTTCTTTTTAGGAAAAATATTATATTTCAAAAAGGAAACAAATGCTCCTCATTTTCCAAATGCGCCTTCATAGGCAGGTTGTGCTAGTCAATCTTGATTGTCAACTGCACTGAGAGACACCAAGGAAATTAGTACAACACGCTTCCGGTGTGTCTATGACAGTGTCTGCAGCAGTGATTGGCATTTGAGTCAGGAAGGAAAAAACCTGCCTTGAGGCCTTAGACAGAACCTTTGGAGTGTGTCTCTAACTGCCATTCAGCCCCTGTGACCCCTTTCAGCCTGAAGAAGCCAGAGCAGTCATTGTCTATGGTTCCCTTGTGGTAGTTTTAGTTACTTCTTCAGAGGGAGAAATGTTGCAGGCAGCTGAGTGAGGTAGAGGGCCAGGTTCTTGAGGAGACAGGATGGAAGACAAGGTGACTTTGTATCTTTGGGGGAGTCAGGCCCCTGCTGAGGGTTGAACTTCAAGACAAAAGAGTGGACAAGTACAGCCACATAGCTCCCTAAAGAGGGGCACCCAGGAAGGCAGGCTTACAAATTCAAAGACCCCAATTTCCTGGCAATGCCAATAAGAGGCCCCAGGGCGTACTGAACCAAAACCTGAAGATACGCATGCAAAGAAATGTTAAGGCCTCATAGAGAGGTGTGCTACACTTGGGAGCTGGAAACAGTGTTGCTTTTTGCCAAGAAAATCTGTGGACTCTGTAAATATGTGTTATGTCGGGTCTGGGGAAAGGGTGACCCACCCACAGGAAACAACTGATGCACTCACAGGGAAAGCCCTGTCTTACAGGTAAAAAGAATAGCCCTTCCCCAGATGAAAGAAGCCCATTTGCAAATAAAAAGACCTGGCCAAAGCTATTGACTTGAGCCTTTTACAGCTCAGCATAATAATCTGGCTTTACTTTTTATGCATTGTGGTTAAACTTTTCTGTTGGATGGTTAAGGCCAAATTAAAGCAAGACCTATATAACAAAATATGTAACTTTTGTAGCTGACAAGTTCAGTCAAATCCTCTCAGGATTTACCTTCAAACCATGTACAGTGCTTTGTGGAACTGTTGTCAGTGTCAGTCGTCTTGATGAGTCACAGCCATTGCTTGACCAGTTTGCTCTCTATGAAAGCCTGAGAGAATGTTTTCCCTTTAGGTGACTCTCCTTAGGCACACAGTACATCATCAATCGCTTTCCTCTGTGGTCCCATAATCTCCTTGAATAGAAAACTTGGGACATTACTTCCAATATTGCAATTCTGCTGATAACTCACTACTATTATGGAATATTGGACTATACGTACAACTACCTTCTCGTAGTTCAATGAGAACAAAGATTTGTACTAATACTGCTTAGAAAAGTTGTCACGTCTGCATTTTGTACTCTGAACAACTACTATGAAGACAATAATATGCATTGTATTAATTGTTGTGGCTGTCCTACTAACATGTGTTGAAACTGTCTCATTGTTATTTCTTATTTAAAAAAAAAAAAAAAAAAAAAAAAAAAGACCTGGCTGAGCTCATTTGCAAGA
This sequence comes from Myocastor coypus, assembly GCA_004027025.1. Classification (NCBI taxonomy): domain Eukaryota; kingdom Metazoa; phylum Chordata; class Mammalia; order Rodentia; family Myocastoridae; genus Myocastor; species Myocastor coypus. The sequence continues at coordinate 8,812 of PVJA010039460.1, read as the reverse complement.
AATTACAGAGACTTACTGTGTTCTTAGAGAAAAAACCTGAAGCGGGACTTGTGTCTTGAAGCTGCAGGTTTCATTTTTTCAATTATGATTTTCCTTATCTCCTGCCTATCTATGCTCATTTCTTCTCTCCAATGCCACTTACAGTTACTAATCTGAGCTGTAGAGACATGATTCCCTGGTTCCACTTAATTGGTGTTTATAAAAATCCAAATGAACATTTAAAATAAAAAAAGACCTGCCTCAAATGTACAGTCTCTTCAGTCTGGTCCTCAAGAGGACCCTAACTAGTACAGACTTTTACACACACACACACACACACACACACACACACACGCATGCACGCATATGGATGCACACACACATGCACATGCAGAATTCTAAAAGGAAGACAGGGTGCCATAGCTACTGGTATTTCTAAACTACATCAACATCAGCTTCATTTCCCAAGACTCATCTCTGGGAGAGGGCCGACTCCTGGGGATTCCCTTTTCTCCAACAGTACAGTGCAAAACTAATGGTTGGCAAGTGGATATGACGTCTTGCCACACCCTGGCCTTCGGCAGAAGATAGCCCTTGGCAGGCTCCTCACCCCCCTTGCAGAGATGCTGAAGCACCGCTCAGCCCCGCGGAGTACTCTTACTCTGAACTGGGGAGAACAGCCAGGACTCGTTGCTTCTGGAAACCTGCCCTAACCACCGAGCGTCACAGAGATTTCTCAATCAGGAGCGACCGTTCCTGTGACAGCCATGACGAGCCGGTGAGCACATGTTTCCCCTCTGCAGCTATCCACTGCCTCCCCACCGATGTATACATGACTATTTGTTCTGGTTTTGGCCACCAACTCTGCAGAATCTATGTTCTACGGCTCCCAGGGTAGGAGATTTGGTTTTTCCCGATTACCCTGCTGGCGTTGAGTCCTGGCCTCCTCTCCAAACCAAGGCCTGGGTGGTCTTTGAGAAACCTGAGAAGGTTATTAACAAAGGATCATCTCCCCCAAGTGACCTTTCATGAAGCCTCCAACCGAAATCCCCCCTGGAGCCCTGTCTTCTGCAAACTGAGAAGACATGGTATCATGTGAGCTTTGGTAGGGACCTGGGGGAGTTCTGAGATGATGCAGATACAGACACTAATTTCAAAACAACTCGAAGCAAGTGACTTATAATAAGTCAGTCAATAGGTGCCTAATAAGGGCCACCTGAGCAAATAATGACAGGGATAGGAAATGAATTACAGTACTGTGTCGCTTGTGCATATTTCATTTCTGTCTTGCTTTTAGTAGACTGGTCCCTGTACATCTATTTTACAGCAGAGCCTGAAAAGTGACAGCCTGCAGGCCTGATGTGACCCAGAGATAGCTTTGGTTTGGCTTGCACAATGTTTTAAAACTCAGAAACTTCACACTAAAATCCATGCTTATTTCTTCTGCTTAAAAACAGGAAAACCTGGCAGCAGCTCCTCGCATGAGCAGCCGGCCAGGGCCACCATTTCCCGTGGCCTTGCAAAAGAACTGCTTGTCTCTGGCCCTGTAGGAATTTTGTACTTTCCACCCTGTTATGAAAGTGTCTGTCTTCATAAACACATCCCAGACACAGGGGAACTGTACTGAAACTTCGGCTCTCCCAATGGTACAGGCCCGAGTGGTCACACTTTGTAGGCGGCTGCTGCTGCCCTTTCACCACCGGGATGAAGAGTGGCTGGTGTCACCAGGAAGGGCACCTGACTCCACAGTTGGCCTCTGACAAGTTTGCCCAGGACTTTCTGGGCTGACGAGGGAAAGTGAGCACGGAGAACACATTCTGTGGCTGGAGATTCAAAACCATCAAACCAAGCGACTGTTTCCAGCTAGTGAGGGAGAGGTTAACAGTGACGGTGAGATGTCCATGGGACCATTGTAGGCCAAAGCTCTTGTGAGGCTTGTGGTGGGAAGAGCCCTGGAGAGGAGACTGTGGGACTCATGGACCAGCAGAAGCGGAGAGAAGACACCAGGCTTCCTGGAAGGCTGAGACTGTGGCCTGCCCTCTTGATTGTAGCCTGCTAGACGTCGTCTTCAATCCCCGGACATCTGTGAGTTAGGAGAGACTAGCTGCAGGAGTCCTATATCTACCCTTCTGCTTCAGAAGAGGCAGACTCTCAGTTCCCTTAAGGAAATGGTCCCACCATGACAGAAAGGCCAAGAGAGCAGGAAGCCCTGTGAAAGAGGGAAGACCCTGTCCCTAAATATTCCAGATGTTTCCCCTTCTCTAGGAATAGTCCCTCTAAGCCTTGTTGAGCCTAACTGTCTAGCAAAGACAAAATGGAGAAATACAATAACCATGAGATACATCTCAAGCATTTAGCAAGAGCCATCCACGTACAATCTGTCATGGTAGGAAATGCAAAGGTAATGGTGATGTCTAAAATCTAGGGGCTTACGATCTAATGGCAAATACAGAAACGTCTGTGAATTGCTACAGCATAAAGGCAGGGAACAAAAACTGATAAATACTTGCTGGTCCTCAGAGTCCTTAGGAGGAGGAGGAAAGACCTGGTTCCCTCCTACCTGGGGAGGGGGCAGCTTTTGGGCAAATAAGAAGGGTGAGGATAAGTGAGAGATGATGCGCAAGGAGAGGATGACAGTGGGACGACGTGGTGGACATGAGGGGAGGAGACAGAGAGGGACACAAAGGAATCAGAAGCACAGCAGGGCAGGGGCAACGCCCCTGTGCACAGAGGCAGGGGCATCACTAGGAGACACAGCATTGCCCTCACCCGGTGGCACTGTTGCTGGGTATCAGCAAGGCTCCCCCAGGAAGATGTCGCCATGGATTGGAATTCTTCCCAAGAAGCTTGGCCTCCAAGAGGGTGTGACTTGCTGCTGTGGTTTTGTTTTGTTTTAACCTAGGACTTGGGAGAGAGTGAATGACAGCGGGTCCCCCAGGTGAGGGAGCCGGGGGAGGGGTGGGTAGGACACTGTGGGGAGCTATGGAAAAACACTGAGGGGAAGGCCGTCTGGGGCAGCCGTGCAAGGCCTTGGATTTCAGGACAAAGGGTTTGGGCCTGGTCCCAGAGGCGGCAGGAGCCAGAGGAGGCCGGGGGAAAGGGGGCTTGCTGAAAGACCGCCTCACTCGCTGGAGAGCAGCAACAAGGAGGCTCATTCTCTTCTTCAGAAAACAGTCACGGCTTCAAATACACCCCCAGCCCAGCCAAGCTTATACCAGCCTGCTGGCGCCTGCCCACGGAGTTCAGGAGCGCATGAGCAAAGTGCCGGGCGTGTTTTCTTTGGCTCTGAAGGACATCACTGGGTGATGAGTATCCTCAAATGGGGAGGGGTGATGAGATTCAGGGTCTTACACCAGAGCCTCCCACCCCACTGGGGGTTCTGTGGGGTACTGTGGCTGTAACAGGGAGGCTCCTGTGCTTCCTCGGGACATCTCTGCAACTTTGTAGGAGGAGTCTTTCATCTACTGCTCCTCCAGCTAGGGGCCTGGGAGTGGCTAACTTTGCAAACACCTACTTGCAGCTGGCGTGGGACAGACACGCCACCAGTGCTTGTGAAGAACATGTTTATGATGAGTCTGGTTTTGGGGGGAAACTTCTCTTTTTCAGTACTAGGGTTTGAACTCAGGGCCTCTGCGATGACCTGAAGCTTCAGCCCTTCTGCAGTGATTACTCAGAGGCAGGCCCTTGCTAAGTCCCTAACTTGTGGTCCTCCTGCCTCCCAGAGCGCTGGTGCCACCAAGCTTGGCCAGAAACGGCAACTTCTAGTCACTCTCCCCTCTCTCTCCCTCTCTTCTTGCTCTCCTCCTGAGATTCTCTCTCTTCTCTGCCCTTTGGGGGCTGATATTTACAGCTCAGTCCCTTATTCTCTTCTCTCTTTCCCCTTCCCCTCTTTCTTTTCCTTCCTATCTTCTTGTAACTTTCTTTTTCTCTACAGGAACTGGGAAAGTCGGGGTGTGTGGGCGGCAGTGGCTCCCGTCCAAGGAAAGTGTGAGGCTTTGGGCAAAATAGACTCTCATTTCTTCCAAACATAGGTCTAATCTGAACAGCCTCCAGGCTGCAGTCTCCAACCCAGCTTCAGTGGTTTCTGCTGACCTCTATGAGGAGAGACCCCAGGGATGCTGTGTCGTGAGTCTGGACTTGGAGAAAACCAGCTTTCTGTGAGCCTCCTTGTCTTCTAGCTGGGGGGACCCAAGTTCCTTTTCTTCGGGTTCCTAGAGCCCAAGAGAGACTCTTCAGAGAGGAATGCCTGGCTTAAGAGAGGCAGGACTTCATTAAAGGCTTGATTTATCCCCAAATGATCTATTGTTATGCATCAAACATGTTTTCCGTACAAACCAGTTGGCAGGGAACACGCAGATAAATTACTACAAGATGTAACCAGACAAGCTGTTCAAAAGGAAAATGATTCTCTGTGTGTGGAACTCAGGAGAGCACATCTATAAACATGTGTTGGGAAATCCATTTATTATAAATTGGCTGAAAGAACGGGCTGCTGCCCCCAACTACCAGCTTGCTGAAGTATCTTACAGCTCTTTCAAAACTATGGTCCCTTGTGTCAGGGATGAAGGCAGAGGGATCAGGGCCCAAACTCTCAAGAGTGTCTTCAAAAGGCCAGGAGGACCAGGTTATCTGAAAGCAGTGGCAAAGTTTCTCCCTGGGCAAAGGTGACATCAGCCAGACTTAGTTCAGTGGAGAGAGAATTGGATGGACCGATTCTACCTAGATATAAAAATATGTCTTTGATCTTATGATGCATTTCAAAAGAATAACACAGTACTATAACAATACAGCACAGTGTTATACAGTATGTGCTGGAGAAAATACCTGGAGGTGGGAGCAGAGAACAAAGACTATAAACCCTGTCTGGCCACTTGCTACCCTGTGTCCCTAGGATAATTTTTTGGATTTTTCTGAGATAATTTTTCTCAGTCCTTCAAGGAGGCAGGTATAGACAACTTACTTTGATAAGGTTATGGACTTCACTACGGCTAATAACCATACTTGGCTGATTTTGATAAAATTAATTAAAAGTCAGATTAAGTCTTCTGTTTCTCCATCATACAGACCCATTTCAGGGACTTAGTAATGACACAGAACTGTGGATACTATATGGGGCTGCGTGGACATAGAAACTTCCCAGTATTGTGGGAAAGCCTGTTAGATGGTAGTATTGAAGACCAGATGAGATACTTTATACATCGTTGTTTCTTCACAGTTTTCAAATCCCTTTCTCCAATAATACTTTATTAAAGAGCTCTCTGTAAACAGAACGTGAGTATCTCAGGTTTTACAGTCTCTAGTCTAGACAAGGAGAGACCTTGCCTCCAGTCACAAACACATCTTAGAAAAAATGGCACACTAGAAACAAATTGGAATCAGCAAAGATCCTGCAAGAACAGCCACCAAATCCCCTAGTGTAAGCATGGTGCATGGCTTCAGAATGGACTTGCACTCACATGCTTGTAACCCTTGTAGCGTCGCCTTTAACTGCTTTAGAAAGTAATTCAGTGCATATGAAAACTACCCCAAGATATGTAGCTGAAGCTTAAGGGCTTTGCTCAAGGTCAAAGCAGAGTGACTCCAGTGTTACTGTCCCCTGCTCGGGGACCAGCTCTACTTTCTGGGGTGCATCTAGCACATCTATGCTGCAGCTCATCAGACTGAGGCCTTTTGGGAAGGCCTCAATCCTCAGAGAATATTTCCTGGCAGAATGATAAAAAAAAAAAACAAGTGCAATTTAAGGTTGCTTCTCCTCCTAGGCAGAAGAAAAGAAAAACAAAAGCAATAGCTATTTGCTGAGTGGCTAGTATATACGCTGTTCTAGTCAATTGTACTAGTCATATGATTTAATCTTCACCTTAACCTTATAAAGTAGGTAGTATAAATGTCCCCATTTTATAGATGAAGTAAGGAATGAATGATTAAGAGCTCACTCGAGGTCACAGGCTAGTGAGGCCTGGAGCTGGGACCTGACCTGGGTGGTCCCTCAAGAGCTCATATTCTAAATCACAGAGCTCTGGAGGCTGGCAGGCTTAGTACTCTCTCTGAAGCTTCCTTACTGAAGGTGCCAAAAACAATGAACCTTAAAATGATGTTTGGAGATACTCTGCTGAAGCTTTTCTAGTCACTGTAGGAGATAGCCTCAAGTATGACAGAAGATAACATTAAAATTAATAATAGAAGCACCACTTTCTGGATAAGTATTCTTCTAGATTCTACTCTAAAGCATGGCATTGATAAGTGAAAATAATAAATTCGAAGGAACAGTGAGATGATTTCCATTTTGAATTTGTGTGCTGGAATTTGAGTCTGAAATATTTCCTACAAGTTTGTGTGCTAAGGGCTAACCCTCAGCGCACAGTTAGGAACTGTGGAACCTTTAAAAGGCGGAGCCTAGCAGGAGGTCAAAGGTCATGGGGGCGTGGCATTGAAGGAGACCGTGGGACCCCAGCCCTTTCCTCTTTTCATGTGAACAGTGTCACCACTTACTCCTGTCTCATTCCAGCTTCTAAGCCAATGAGCCCAATTGGCCATGCATGGAAACCCTCAAAACTATGAGCCAAAATAAAACCTTTCCTCTTTTTAAAGTGGTCCTCTCAGGTATGTTATTATAGTAACGGAAACTTGACTGACCCACTGTGGAACCATTTTGTCTCCAAGGTCCAGTGAAAACGGGTCCTTAGATTGGAAAGGTGGTCGCAAACTGTGGGCTGGCCGGCTGCTTGCTTTATAAATAGATTTTCTGTTAGAACACAGACACAGCTAATCATTTTAGAATTGCCCACAGTGGTCTCTGTACCATCATGGAGTTGAGTGGTGCTACACCTTATGGTACACAGAGCTGAAAAGATGAGATGTGATTTATTAAAAGGTGTTTAAAATTTAAATTTCTTACTGAATACACATTGCCATTAATCCGCTTTTAAGTGCCTCTCCTCATCTTTAGCACATTTCCCTGGTGACTGCTGCCAGCTCCTAAAGCAGCTCAGTGGGTCCTTTGGTGAGCACCATCAGTCACGCTGTCCTGGCTGCCCTGACGTCCTGGGCTGATCCAATCCTGGGCTGGTTCCATGGCCATTTTGACTTTGAGGAGGGGAAGAAAGTTTCCCAGGGCCATATTCAGTGAACAAAGTGAGCGAGGACACACCACAGGGCTTCTAGGAACCAGCATGACTGCAGCTTTGGCCACACTACGTGAAGACGCTCACCAAGCAGGACTTCCACAGCTTCAGAAAACCACAAGAACAAAGGGAAGAGTGTGGCAGAAGGATTTCAAGGGGGAACTCATGGCAGTTTGTCTTTTACTATAATAGATTTTTAAAAATTTAAACATTAGTTGTGTATTTTAATCCCACCCTACATCTACCACCTAGTCTTTTGCTGAAAGATTATCTCATCTCTGACTTGAACGATGGTGAGGAAACAGAAGCCCATCTCCTGGTGAGTCTCAGTTCACAGCCACTGTTTGCAGTAGGACGAACCTGCATCAGAGAGCAATGGATCAATAAAATCTGACACTGTACATAATCTCAAGCTGGAAATAAGGGAAGTTTTCAGGTCTGACGGCAGACATTCGCAAGGGAGTTCTGCTGCACTTCTGAATCTGAAGGCCCAAAGTGACTGCTTAGTTGAGGACAACAAGAAGCTGGCTTGAGACCCTTCAGCATGCTGTCCATGTCTGGCGATAGCCTCATCACAGGCAGTCCTGCACAGTCCTACTACTGCTCCTTGGCTGGCACCTCACTGTCCCTCTGTGAGTCTCAGGTGGAACGTGGGTCCTCAGTCCCACATCAGCCCACTGCTCTGCAGACATTGATAAGTGGGGGCGCATAGAGGAGCTGCCCCATGGTGTAGGCCTGGAGAACCCACAGCCAGGCAATGGCCACTGGCTGGTAGCAGGGCAGCGTGCTTCCTCAAAGATTGAGTGAGCCTGCAGGGAACCCACAAGAGTCCACATCACTGCCTCACCAAAGTGCACCCCTCTCCGTAAGACAGGAAGTTACAGCCCACCCTGACTGGTCACATTTTACATGGTAGGCACACCATTCTCAGCTCTCTGTATGTTTTTTTCTTTAACTTTTACTGCACATCAAGGAAATAGGATTCCTGTTATTTCATAAATCAGGAAACTAGATCCTAGAGAGGCCAATTACCTAATTCCAGGACACTCAAAATAAAATGGTAGTAGGGTTTAAACTCAAGGAGTCTGAAGCCAGAGGTGAAACTGGCAGTAGCTTCCCACCATGCTCTGTGAGGCCCACCTATGGCCTCTTCGTCTCAGGATGCTCAAGACATGCATGGAGAGCTGTCTCCTTCTTTCCTAACTAGAACCTGTGTCCAAACTGAGCTGGTCACAGAGCTGCACCTCCCAGCCAACTACCTAGTAAGTGGCCTCTGTACAATGAAGCTTATCAGGAAAATGGGCAGACAGCATGTGCTGCTGTCTTTGTATTTCCAGCAACCATAATGAATTTTCTGTCTCAATGACTTTTATAGAATTTAAAGAACGCACTGTTTTGAACTTTGAGGTGCTACAGGAGCTTTAAACTAAGTGGGTCCTTGGTCCTGTGTCAGCCCACTGCTCTGCAGACACTGACAAATGGGGGTGCACGTTGCTAGGCACATTCTAGTCTGAGGTCCAGCAGTACAAATGTCACCTGACACTTCGTTAGAAATGTGCAGTCTAGGGGCCTACAAGATAGCTCAGCATTCTAAAGTGTCTGCTTAGGTGAGCTTAGGCAAAGTGCAGGACCGCAGTTCCATCTCCAGCAGCACATGCTGAGCTGGCCAAGGGAAAAATGAAGAGGAGGGGAGGGGAAGGGAGGGGAGGGGA
>PVJA010039459.1:0-19144 GCA_004027025.1 Myocastor coypus | reverse complement strand
GCAGAGCTAGATTGGTGAGATGAGCTTTAGGAGGCTTAGATTCAATAGCCTCCAACGTTACAAGCTTCACTGGTGGCCCACTGCAATTGCAGAACATTTGACTGTGTATGTATCTGCTTCCTCTTAGTCCAAAGAGAAGGGATTTTCAATTTTTAATTCAATTGAATGAGGCTGGTTGGCCTCATGCCTTCTTGGTTTGAAATGAGGCTGAGTATTAGAATGTTAAGACATCACTAAAAAACTTAACCTATGACTAAAATGCAAAAGATGGGTAGAAGAAGGACCAAGTTCTGATAGTTCCCCTTAAAACTACCCTTCCAATTGCCTGATGACACCTTCCTGGCTCTTACCTCTCAAAGATTCCACTGCCTTTCAATAGCTTGAGTAAATTTCTGGAGACACCTAACACTCTATGATAGCAAAAAATGAGTAGAGATTACAAAAAGTAGGTAATGCATCATACTCATACATTAAAGGAGTCTACCATATTATTAAGTCATATATCAGTTAAATTTAGAAAAAATTAGGATAAATTTGTGTTTATCATTTTAAAAACAGAAAACAATTTTTATCTTAGTCTATCATACTACCTTCATTTTTAGAAGATGCCATCTATATAGTTTAACTTAATTTCCTTAATTATGCAAACGTTACTTAGCAAATAAAATGCATATTATGATAAGATATGTATTTTATCATGTAATTCTTATAAAATTGCTGGAGAAAAATTCAGAGCCATGATAGAATGGCATTTCCAAGCATGAGTGAGTTAATTATGTAATCACAGAAATTTAACCTGTTATTCTAGCAAAAGTCAGTAACATTCATCATACCAAAATAGTATTCTCATTCTGAAGCTTTTTATTTCTTATTTCCTGACTTTTTTGCTCTGGTACTTTTGTTAGAATGTGGGCCTTTTCCAACTATAATATCCTATTGTTTTGACTAAACTTTAATCACACCTTGCAGTTATGTAGAGTGAAAGCCTAATTTATGTCTGGTTCAACACCATAGCTATGGTACAAAAACATTAGATCATAACAGATGTGTATGGCGATTCAGAGGAAGTGAATGTAAAACAGTTTTTGATAACACACCACTAACAAAAAATGAAATTTGTACCAAATTTGCCCCCTTAAGTCATGGATATTAGAGCAGTTGCTTGCCACTGTCCCGTTTATGAAATCAGCAACAACTTACTGGTTTTCTAGACATTATTTTCCTCTGATGTGAAATACAACCTGTACTTTTATAACGTATTCATAGTAACACAGTTCAACAAGAAACAAGTGAAATTCTAGCAAAAATCTTAAAGAAGAAGCTCTTTTTATTAAAGGAGAATTCAAATAATATCCTTAGTAATCTGAGTGAATGCAGGTACAGATTTCTCAGTATCAGAAGTGTCTTAGAGAAATAACCAAATTTTCAGAAATAATGATAATCTGCTAAGAAACTAGAGCAACCTTCTTATCAAAGTTTTCTCTATCCCATGAGAAATGAAATGAAAGAATCAAAGAATCACTTAGTCATCCTTTAATTCTTGCTTGATTATTTTATGTGTTCTCATGTCCCAGGCAAGCAGGAGGAATCAAAGATAAGCAATCCCTGGAGATACTCGGTGTTTACCAGGTGATAGGAGACACAAACACGCCTCAATAGAGCATGGTGCCCTCCCTAGCTTTTCGATAACAACAGACTTCCAGGACTGGTTATGAAAAGACCATCTTGTTCATATGGACTAAAACCTTAGCCTGTGCTTTGCAGTTTTACTCTTACTGAACCTCTGTGTCCATGGTCATTATGAACTTTTACTTATAAAATATCGACAATATTTTTATTATCAATCAGGCAGTTCATATTTATGATGCAGAACCTTGTTTCATTAGTATTTTTATTCACTCAGAGTAATACCATGCACAGTAGAAAACACAGTAAAAATAATCAGATGAACAAAAATAGTGATTATGTTCATTCTAAGTCACAGTACTAATGTGTCACCCTGGATGTCATAAGATAAAAGGAAGTAACCTGATTGACATATTGGGTTCTATTTCAAATCACAGATTTCTGAATTTGAACTCTCTCTCTCTCTCCACCCCCCCCCCCTGTCTATCTTTCCTTCTTTCTTTCATTTGGTACAGGCTCTCATTACATAACTAGAATTTATGGTAATCCTCCTATTTTCAGCCTCCTGAGCACTGGGATTACAGGCATGCATCAACACCTCCAGTGTTGGTGGCCAGCTCAGTGTGCCTGGTGGTGGGGCTGGCACAATATGTGACACCAGGATTGGACCTCCAGTCCCTGCGCTTGCCTAAGCAGGCACTCAGTCTGCTGAACTATCTTGCCGGCCCTGCTCTTTTTTAAAGGGACATAGTCTACATGCTACTCATCATTGTCAAGTTTGTACTTCTTAGTAGAACAGACTTTCTGTGGAAGGAGTTTTTATTTACCCATTTTTTTTTCCAAATGACTAAAATAATGTCTGACACATAAAAATTGGTCTATCAATATTTGTAGATAAAATAAAGGAGGAGGGAATAATCTCTATTTTAAAAAATATTCAGAACTTTATGAGTACATTCTACATGACAACAAAGATTATAAGGTCAATAACATGTTCCAGTACATTTCCTCTGTACTTATATGCATGTATAATCATTTAATATGTTGGAAAACAATCTGAGTCTTAACATTCATATATATATTATATATATATTGTATATAGTGTTGATATTTTCATTCTTTTCACTTTGTCAAATGTTAATATACACTCATGGCCTGTATATTTCCATTGATGTTTTACTAGAATGGAATCAAGGTCATTGTCATGTTTTGGCGGTCAACATCAGGCCACCCAGGCCATCCTCTGTCTGTACCCATTGTTATTGTAATTGTAATATTCAACCTCACTAACACAGGGAATCTGAAGTAGGTATGATGCCCAGGGGAAGGCATTTCTTTCTGAAATTTCTCTCAATCATTCAGGTAGCTTCACCCATGTTTTCTTCATATATACTGGTATATAAACCATGGAATACTAGTTAAATAGAAATTAGTGAGCTTTGTGTTAAAATTTGTTCCAGTTTTTCTTTTAAAAAATTACAATTGCTAACTAAACAGCAGTAATTATCTTTTACATTACTGTATTAGTATTAAGTATAGCATTAATGCTGGTGACAAAAATGAAAATACCAAGGTACAAACTACTTACTGACTTGGCTCCTAAGCAGAGTTGTGATGCCTGCAGCAAATACGCCTTTTCTGATTATGTGCTGGCTGGTGTTACACTGGGAAGTACTGCTCCTGCGTCCTAATCCCTGCTTTAAGGTTAAGGACATAGACTTCGAATGGTGGATAGAAGCACAGCGAATCCAGGTTTGAAACTAGACTGTACCTTTCTCCTTTCTTTCTTTTTTCTTTCTTTCTTTCTTTCTTTCTTTCTTTCTTTCTTTCTTTCTTTCTTTCTTTCTTTCTTCCTTCCTTCCTTCCTTCCTTCCTTCCTTCCTTTCTTCCTTCCTTTCCTTCTTTCTTTCTTTTTTAAATTTATATATTTATTACAGGGTAATATTACAGGGTTTCACTACATAGGCATGCACCACAACTCCCAGCCGCTGGTTTAACACACCCAAGGGCAGGGATGGCATGGCATGTGGTACTGGGAATTGAACCCAGTCTCTGTGCTTGCCAAGGCAAACACTTAATCCACAGAGCTGCCTCACAGGCCCTTGCACCTCCATTTTTCATTAACGCCCTGCTGCCCTGCATGCGAGCTTAATTATAATTCTAAGCTTAATGGTAGTCCGTGATTTCCCTTAGGAAAAAGAATAGATTCTCCAATTCGGGACCTGCAATCTTGGCACAGCCTCCTCAACTTAGAAGGGTCTCCTGCCTGTCCATCCTCTCATCTCCCACTTAGTTTAAGGCTCTGTTTTCGCCATTTTGGATTTCTTATCAATTTTGAACAAGTACTCTTATACTTTCATCTGGTACTGGCCTCTACAAATTAAAACCTACATGCAAAAGGCCTCTGTTCCTCAAGTTTTTTATGGAAATTTCAAAGAGTAATTCCACATTGGTTATTGTCTATTGAATGATTTTCCCTTTGGAAAAATATTCACTATGCTTAATTTTCTCCAAGATATAGGTATGTTAGTGCTGTCTTTCTTTTACCCAATTTACAGTGAAGAAATTTCAAGCTGAATAGTAGACAAAGGATCCTCATGTTTTCTCTTCTAATTTGTCTTATCCTTGTTATCTTTAGACCCATTTAAGATCAACCCAAGGATTAACATTCATTATTTTGTCCTTTTTGTAGAAGGAAAGTATTCACCTTCCCTAGTCAATTTCTGTCCTCAGATTATGACCAAAACTGTTAATTACTTCAGACACTATTATTTCAGAGATTTTATGCATGTGATTTTCAATTTCTTTTATGCTATTGTCTCCTGCATTTGTTCTGGGTGGGCTTGGGCCTGAGAATGGATTTTGTTCCCTCTCCTTGTCATTTTGTATAGTACTAGTTCTGACTTTTGATGTAGGGTTTCAGTAGACTTATTACCTTAGCATCAGGCCTGGACCTACCAAGTTCAAACTCTTCCAGCTGTGTGTGTGACTTGGGTCTGACTGCTGTGTGCTACTTCTTCCTGCTGCAGCCCACTACGCTACTCTAGCAAGATGTTCCTCTCCTGGATCAGCTGGGTAGGACTTGACTCCAGCCCCTCTATAGGGAGTTCACTCCAGGCCTGTCCGATGAAGTTACACAAGCACACACTTGGCCTACATGCTGGCTGGAATGAGGGTCTAGAGGGCCCCCAGAGATCTCACTCTTCTATGATGTTTTAATAACTAATGTAATGGAAATTGTGTCTTTAAAACACAGAGTCAATATTTAAAGCAGTTGTTGCACTGTCTCAATTGCTCTTTTAAATGCTTTTAGTACAAGCTCTACAGGGTCTCACTACACAGCTTGGACTTGTAGTGATTCTCCTAAGACCAAAGCTTTTTGGCTGTTGAATCACAATTAGAAATGAAGAAAACTTTCGAATCATGCCCACAGTCACCTGTTCCAGACTGCACCACCCTTTGACAGGACTGGTTTATCAGATGTAACACAGTCCCTGGAAAAAAAGAAATGTGTTAGCTGGGTGCTTCACTGACTCTTGCGGTTACTCCTGCTGTAAAATTTATTTCTTCTTTTTGGCTGATTAGAGTTATTTCATGCTTTCTGATGTTAAAGGGACTTTTGCAAAGCCAAGAGAAATGTAACCACGTCTTTTGGAGGTTGTATGCTAATTACAAATCTGACAGGGTATAATAACACAACAAATGCATCAGGAAGAAAAACATTGAATAGTATATGCAATTATTTTATGAAAGAAGTTTCTTTCCTCTGGGGGAAATTGACATGCTTGCCATCTGGAACAAAGGAAATGCTGAAGTACATAAGTGCATCACTCCAACTCTGTGTACATGTGTACATGGAAAGTGATGAATTTGACATTAAGCAGTTTTGTTTTTGTGAAAAAAATAAAAGCATGAAAAGGCATGACAAATAGAATGAACTCCAAAGATGCTCTTCTAATGTTTTGAAACAAATACAGTAATTTTCATGAAAAACCATGGACAATATAAAATATTAGAAGTTGCTTCTCTGATGAAAAAATTCATGTTGCCTAAATTGCCATTATGCTTCATCATACACGTGAACTGAATGCTCATGCTGTAAAGAAAGGAATCAGGATGCCAGAAGTCTAGCCCAACAGGTAGGAGTTTTGTTCCTAATAGTGCATGTACCTAATCTGGCAATGATTCTCATTAACACCTGAGGTTAGTTTTCCTTTGAATGACCATAAGAGTTTAAAGTCCAGCTTTCAATATGAGATTGAACACTTAGCATCATTTTTTCTGCATGAATCTTGAGGACTTTGAAAAGGAGAAAAAATAATGCTTACATTTGTTTTCCCCCCAGTGTTGCTACTTTAGCTTTCTCCTGGCAGAGGTTCAGGTCTTAGAGGAGGGGAGATTTAATTTCGTGGAATTCAGCTTGTGGTCATCTGGCTCTAACACAGAAGTGTCATGTGCAAAGATACAGCAGAACAACGATGCTCAGTGCATGCTGACTGTGAGGCAGAGTGCCACCAGACTGCCGGGTAGAAGGGATAGGGGCATGTACGAGGTGCCTAGGAGCCACACTTCCACGACTGATGCAGACACGCTTAGCAGCTGCTTTACTAATCAGCGAGGTGTTTCTTAATCTAGGGAAGCTGATATGTCAAGATGAACACTCACAGTTGTCAAGTTACTGGAAATGCAAACATTTTGTAAGCAAAGCTAATATTTTTCTTTAAAAGTAAGGGGGTGTTTTTGGTTGTAATATTTAGGATGTTTATGGTTCCAAATGGATATTTTTTTTACAATGAGAAATAATGTATCCCTAAGGAATGCAGAAGCCAATTTATGTTATTTCTTAATGTTTTGTGAATTGCAGTACCACCAATAGAGCCAATACTACATGGCACTCTCTCTTTTTCCCAGTCGTAAGGAGAGAAGAACTTCCACCTCCATTCTTTTAGTATCTTGGGTAGGGGTAGGTCTAGATTGACATTTGTTAAATAAAGAACAGTGTTCAAGCTCTACACAGAATATGAACCCTCATAAAATGTACCAACATAGTAGAGCAAACAGCTAAATTAACAAAGTGTAAAAAATGATAGAGAAGTGATTCAATTGTGTGTGACATGAAAGAAAAGTGCTGTTATAACTAGCTCTATCTTATATTTTCTCAATTTCAGCTTCTCATCCTTGAGGATAGACTGTTCACTCTTTGTAGCATATGAAGGGTGTTCCATCTTCTGCTTTTAATAAGCAGCACAAATGTCAAAGTGATCTTCTTTGCTTTCTGTTTTCAAGTGACTTTGAGTTACTAGTATGCTAGAATAACATTTTAGCTTTCACTCTCATGCTAGAGTTCTCAGACAACCTCAGAGAACTATTCAAAAGATTCTGTTTTGGTTGAAATTAGAGACCACAACAATGAGTAAAAAGTTAGGGACAGTCCATGTTTGGGGGTCGGATTTACATGAAATTGTATTATGCTGTCATTATTAGTCTTTCTCCTGGGCTTATCTTTTTCAATTATGTTTTAAAATACTTTTATTCTAATGAGGAGATGTTCATTGTATGAGAAACATTAACTGTATCTAGTAGACGTCTCTAAATTCTACTGTAAATGACATGTGGCCACTGCAGAGGCATGTTCTTTCTCTCATAGACTGTCTACATCAAACGTCAGTTGCTAAACAGAATTGAAGCTATTTGGAAGACGGAATGGTCCCTTTGATTCAGGGTTCTTGTCTGGCGAACAGATATCTTAAAGTGATTAGGACACATCGTTGTGCATTCAAGACACGATGGTACAGAAAGCTGTATGTCTGTACTATTTTACTGATTGGGTGTGCAAGAGTCCCATGGGCCACTTAGCAGTTGGGTGGTACTCTTCTTGTATGTGAAGCATTTGAAACTGAGGAGTCTTGTCTTTGTCTCACTTCCTCTCCCCTCCCCTCTTCTCTCCAATTCTTTTTCTGTATATCCCATTGCATTAGTTTACTGTTACTCTATTATCTTATTGAGTCATTTTATTGTAAGTCCCTATCATACCATCCTTAATGATAGATATATTTCCTTTGCTTCCCATAAGCATAGATTATTTAGCATCATGGAAATAATGACCATGCTACTACAAGCGTGATTCAAAACATTATCTTTGTCTTGGATATTTTTCTCTCATTGCTGGGACAAAAATACCTGAACCCAAAAGTTAAGGAAGAAAAGGTTTATTTAGCTCACAGTTTGGGTAGATCTCACTTTATGATTGGTTGGCTCCAAGGCAGAGTGGTACATGGCAGAGGGTAAGAGTTCATGGAGAGAAAAGACAGCAGAAGCAGTGAGAACAAAAGGGGAGGAGCCGAGAGCAAGGCACTTTCCCTCCCTTGCATCGCAGGCAGGCTTCCTGCCCCAGCCAGTGTAGCACTCACACCCACAATCACAGCATTGGACCGTGGATCAGTCGGAAATCCTACAAGCAAATCATGACACGAAGCATAACAGCCTTATAGAAGAGCTCTCCATTTATTTTATCCAAGGTGATAATTACCTCAAGTGAATGGTAGCACATCTAGCAATAAAGTAATAAAAGGTGAAAACCTGGTAACCCTACTCTTTCTTAACCATCTGTAGCATTTTATTATCTTTTATTCATTTTAATGAGAAAAAAGATAAAATAGCAATGAAATAGTTTCAAAACAGGATAGTAGGACAGTTATAAAAATGAATACATTGCAAATTATTGTCTTCATAGTCATTATTCAGAGGTAAAGATATGGATATGATACTCAGAGGTGTCCCAAATTTGCTGGTCAAGGAGATTATGGGACCTCAGAGGAAAGGGATGAATGCGTAAAAAATGTTAGTATAAACTTTTCTTCTCATTGAACTAAGAGAAGGTAGCTGTACACCTATCCTAACTAATATACATATATATATGTATATATATATATATATTTATCCTAACTAATATATATATATATATATATTGTTATGGTTTATGTCTAGTTGTCCCCCCAAAGCCTCATGAAGTCATTGGGCGGGGACTTCTAGAGTTTGAGACTTGATCCATGATCCCTGGGATTATGGGTTTTAGTACTGATGGGATTATGGGTGGAAGTACTTCTGGGATTATGGGTGTAGCCTAGGGCGGGAGCTAAGGTGGAGAGCCTGAATGTAATATAAAGAGAGACAGAGAGACAGACTGGAGCTCTAGCTGTTGCTGTTGTTCTGCTGCCGTGTTGGTTGGCTACCTCTGCCACCATTTTGTTGCTGTTCCGCCGCCATGAACTAGATGCTCTCTGCTCTGTTCCACTCAGCCTTGGGCCAGCCGAATATGGACTGAAACCTCCACAAACTGTGAGCTAAATAAACCTTTCCTTCCTTCATTTTGAGTGTCAGGTATTTGTCTTGGCAACGATTAAAAAGTAACTAATATATATATATATATATATATATATATATATATATATATGTAATTTTTAAAAAAATCACCCTAGAATTTTTGTACCCTAAAGTAGGGTCCAGAGTACTTCATTTTATTGAGGAATAATTTCTTTCTTAATTTATGAATATTAAGTCTATCAGCTTCAACAGCCACAGCTAGATTTAGGTCTCTGATTATTCAGCACAGCAAAATCCCCAAGAATCGCCGGGCGTGGTAGTGCACGCCTGTAATCCCAGCACTCGGGAGGCTGAGGCAGGAGGATCGGTGTGAGTTCGAGACCAGCCTGGGCTACCAAAGTGAGCTCAAGGCCAGCCTCAATTGCATAGCGAGACCCTGTCTCAAAAAGCCAAAAAAAAAAAAAAAAAAAAAAAAAAAAAAAAAAAAAAAAAAAAAAAAATATATATATATATATATATATATATATATATATATATATATATATATGTATATACCCAAGAGTTCACCGTTTCCCATCGTGAAGAGTTTGGTCAGGCTCAAGTTTATATACTTCTTGTTCTTGTGCTGGTCTTTTATAGGAATTCTGCAAGGATTATTGTAATTAGGTCACTTAGCAGGGCTCATGGCCATCATTCCTGCAGTCATAACTGATATTTGTGCATCAATAAATCTTGCTTAACATCATATATTAATGGACTTATTTTGGATAGTAGAGCCAATAAGATGTCAGCATTAACTTTTTATTTTTTATAAGTCACATTTGTAGTTATCATAATCTCAGAATGTAACGTGATTTTTGTAAAAATAAACTGCCTACTAAATAACATGTGAAAAGTCAACTACTGAGAGGGATGAATGACATAGAAATGCGCTGTTATCTTTCTGAGAATGCTGTTATTTATTGCATTGTAGGAAAAATCATTTGTAAAATTAAACAATTTCAGTTGTCATTTCTTAAGAGAACTACAAAAGTTGAATAGCTTTGAGCTATTTTCTAATTTCTTTAAAAACCACTCATTTAAAATATGGTAATTTGTCTCTATAATGTGCAATATATTCTATAGATGGAGAAATTATCTGGCTTTTTACATATGAAATGAGTGAAAAATGTGTTTAATGAAAACCAGTTTACTTAACAAGATCTCCAACTGAGAATCATGCATTCTGAAAATATTTTCACACCAGTCACAAGAGTCTTTGTATACATTATTTATTTCATTTGATTTCTGGTGTTATCTCATGCATGAAACTCGAGTTGACCCATTTCACAAAAATGCAGACACACTCATATGTGGTAAAACTCAAAACCAAATCTAAATCTTATGCTTAGGATAGTGTGGTGACTAATGAGCGATAGAGCTTGTCATGCATACTTTAATTGGCATTTTTTATTTTTAAACGTGATAACAGAAATATTTGAATGAACCTCAGCTTAGTTTAATATTTCTTTCATGAGCTCTTTTCCCCTCTTTTCACCTGGTCTCTTCACTCTTTTAGAATACCTCTCGTAGTCTCAAGCTAATCACAGGACTTGTCTTTGCCTCATGGTTTTCCACAGTCTTTGCCTCCTTCAAGCCTATTGATTCTCTTTTTAATTCTCAGTTCCATTTTTAAGAAGAAAAAGTTTTGTAGGCCATACCCATATTTTTCAGTGATGTCGGAACATGAGGCACTGGCTAATTTACTGCCGTTGTTACACGTACTCTTCATGCAGTCTGCTTGGGCTGAGTAGGCGGCATTGTACGGCAAAGGGTGCTGCCTAAAAGTTCTTCAGGAGGAAATAGAGGGCAGATGCTGGGGGTGGGGGGTATGTGGTGCTCAAGAAGGATGAGGTAGGCACTTAGAGGGTACAGCTTTTCTTGCTACTTATCACAATCAAATTTAATATAGATATGTCATATTTAAAAATAATAAACTCCATTCCAATATACTTTGCTGTAAGTCATGTCAGATGTCATAAGTTTCATTCAATGTTCAGCTCTCATTTGATGGTGAGAGCTTGCACGATTCTTCAGATAATCTCAGTACAGAAAAAAATGCTGAGAATGGAAGCCTTTGTTATCCTTGAAAATTCCCTGAGAGCATCTCTGAGGAAGGATACTAGACTGGTACCTAAGCTTCCTTCAATCTTTACAGTTTATGTGCTTAGTGGAATTTCTTTAAGAACTTATAGTACAGAACTCTGTAAAGTATAATCACAGCATTTTAGCTGTCATAGTACAAATCTGACTTTTGTTGTTGAAAAACAGAGATAAGTAATCAGCTTATAAAAGATTATTTTACCAGTTAGAGCTAAAATGTCTGATTCTGATATTATCTGAACTGTTAGTTTTCCTTAAATGGGGTTGTTCTACCAAAAGCTAATTATAACACACTCTATGTAATGGAGACACATATATTATTTAATATGTTGGGGAACAAATAAACTAGCTATTGCATACGCTGTCTTTTGAAGATATTTTGTGTATCTATGACTTCGATGGTTAATTTTCAACATGTAGAAAGTAGTAAGTTACTGTAATGCAAACCAAATAAGACTTCTTTGGATTTTGTTTTTTTATTTTTTTTTCCACAAAGAACTCCAATAATAAGCTTTCTGAATTATTTACCTTGGTTTTGAATTCTTTCCTAGCCATGGTACTCATAAACTGAAAGTTAGTCTTCAGCATGTTCATATTATGCAGTAAGGCATTCAAGAATCAATTAGAGGATGGGGTTTGGGTCTTCATAAAAAAAGAGGCTTTGGAGGCTTCTTGACCCTTTGTAAGGATACAACTATAAGTGCTGTGTCTGTGGCCAAGTCCTCATCAGATACCACATCTTGATCTTAGAGCTCCAAGGCTTGAATGAACAATGTATTTCTATTATTTATAGTTACCTAATATTAGATATTTGGTTAAATCAATCCAAATACACTAAAGCAAATTAGTACCAAGACATAAGTTACTATATTTGCTTAACGAATGCCCTAAAATGTGGCATTGGCTTTGGAACAAGGTAATGACAGAGGCTTGAAGAGTTTGGAAGTAAATTGTTGGGGAAAAAAAGATAAATTGTTATTATAATGTAGATCTAAAGTGTCCCCCAAAAGTCTCCTATTCATAGGTGAGACTTTTGGAAAGAGATTGGATGGTGGGTGTGGCCTGCTCCTGAGTGCACTGGTCCATGGATGAGTGCCTAGTTTGCTGCGCTGTGCAGAGGCAGACGCAGAGGCAGAGGGAGGACCTCGTCAGAAGAAGCAGGTTGCTGGAGAAGAGGACGCACTTGACCCACACTCCTCCACTCCTCCCTTCTTTGTCTACTTCCCAGCTGGAACCAAATTTGCCTTAAGATGAATCACATTTGCGTTACACCCTTGTTTGACATAAACAATATTTACTGAACATTGTACTTAAATCTGGTGCTGGAATCAATGAAGATTTTCGAAGCACTACATGGGACAAATTTTTTGGCATGTGAGAAATACTTAAATTGCAGTGTTGGTGATAAGACCAGAATGTAGGGCTCAGAAGACTCACCTTTCCCCCAAAATTCATATGTTGAAACTGAATTGTCTACATGACAGTTTTAAAATCAATTGTTAAGAAGATCTAATATCATGGTTGAGATGAGCACCCTTATGAAAGGTGCTTGAGGGAGCCATTCTGTCTTCAGCTATGTGAATGCCTCCTGGGAGCATTTGACCTTCTTGAGACAATGAGTTGACCTGGATCATAGAATTTTCAGCCTTCATAACTGCTGTTATAGTTTGTGTCTAGTTGCTCCCCCAAAGCCTCATGCAGTCATGGGGCAGGGACTTCTAGAGTTTGAGATTAACTCATGATCCACTGGGATTATGGGTGATCCCTGGGATTATAGGCTTTAGTACTGCTAGGATTATGAGTATGAGTGTTATGCCCAACCTGGGGCAGAGAGAGAAGCTCTCTCTGTTGTAATTGTTGCTGTTCTGCTGCCATGAACTTCTGCTCTCTGCCATGTGCCAGTCGGCCTTGGAACCAGCTGAGTATAGACTGAAACCTCCAGTAATTGTGAGCTAAATAAACCTTTCCTTCCTTCATTTTTTGGTGTTGGGTATTTGTCCAAGCAATGAGAGAAGAGTAACTAAGACAACTGCACTCAACAAACTTCTAATGTTAGTAAATTACCAAGTCTAATACATTTGGTTGTAACTTTCTGAAGTGATGGAGACAACCTTTGAAATCTGTGATGGTTCAAAATACTGAGTTTAGTATATACAAGCTATAGAAGCAATTAGGGTTTTTAATTTCTATTATTATTCATTATTTTTGCATAAAATTAGAGAACAAAAATTCGTACTAGTGTAATATCTACATATCTATTCCTCTAGCTTTTTTTTTTTTTCAAGAGTATCCAGTGACCATATGATATCACATAGGAAAGAAATTGGAAGAGTGTTGCGATTTTTTTCTGTGAACGTGTAAACTTTGTTCCTCATACTGAGATCCAGGGTAGGTTCCATGAAAGCTTTAAAAAGTGGCCCAGAAGTCCCATAGATCGACCCAGTGAGTGACTCTCACTTTTGCTCACTTCGTATATTTATCTTTCAAACACAAAAGTATGTTAAGAAAAAGGCAAAATTAAGCTAGCACTGTTTAAAACTAACATATATGCCACAAATGGATTTCAGTTTTCCAATAGTCCCATTTTGAAAATAAGAAGAAAGGGGGCCAGGGAGATAGCTCAGGGGCACAAGTGCCTGCCTAGCAAGTTCAGTGTCCTGAGTTCAATCCCTGGTTCCGGAGAAACAAAACAAAACAAAAAACTGAAAATAAGAAGAAAATTAAAGGAAACATTAAATTAATATTATCTATTTCTAAATGCATTTTTAAAAAAAATTAACACTAGATAATCATATGCTTAATAACATATTTAAGTTCCTCTTTTGTATTATTAGATCAGGAACACCGACATATTTTATGCTTGCAAATTTTCTCAATTTGAAGTAGTCCCATTGCAAATGTCCCAATGGAAAAAATGAGCATGGCTGCACTACTGGATGCTTGTAGTCTAAATTCTCACTAATACTAACCTGCCTCAAGGGAGTATAGATGATTTTTGTCACAAGGAATCAGGCTACTATTACTCAGCTTTTTTTTTTTTTTTCCTCACTGGACAAAGTACCTGATATACATAATTTTACAAAAGAAAAGGTTTATTTGTCTCATGGTTATAGAAGGTTGAGTCCAGGGTTGGTTGGCTTCAAGGCACAGATAGCATGGCAGAAGAGCCTGGAGAAAGAAATTCATTCAATCTATGGCATCTTGAAGTTAGAGAAAAGAGCAGGAAGATCCAGAGGGAGCAACACACCTTCCCTGTGATCCACTCCTCCTCTCAACCCCAACCTGCCTAGCAACACATTAAGTGTGAGCTCATCAGTGAATTGATCAATGGATGAAGACAATGCCCCTGTAACCTAGTCACCTTCAAAAGCATCACAGCTCTGCCAACATGAAGCTTTAGGGAGACATCGTGTAAACCATCACAGCTACATTATAGCAGAAAACTGTACAATGATCCTTTCACTTAGGAAAGCTCTGCTTTGGAGTGATTCCTTCAGACGAGCTTAAATGTTAAGCTAAATGAGTGCGTGTAAGCAAAATGGTTCATTATAGAAATTCAAAATACCTTCACAGTGTAGGATTAAAGTTACTGCAAGGATTATCATGAGAAGTTATTCAATTATTAAAACATTATAGAAAAGCACATGTATGCCAACATTGTCCTTATACTATTAACTGAAAAGGATGTCTTTATTTCCCATAATTTTTTTCTCACAGGAAAGTGAAAGTGATTTATTATTAAAATAATTATAAAAGCTTTAAAATTATAGTTACATATGTAAGTGAATTTTTCTTTATGCCAACATATGTCATTCAAATTCTATAGCAAAGATACATTGCCATTATATTCATAATTTTTAAAAAGTTATTTAAATTTATGAATTTAGGTTGGGGAGATAGCTCAGTAGAATAAGCACTTGCCTGACAAGCACAAGGTCCTGGGTTCAATCCCTGGTACTGCAAAATAAATTTATTTATTTATTTATTTATTTACTTATTTATTTATGAATTTACCAGAGATTATCATTTATGGTGAACAAAAGATGATTTATTTAGCGTGAACTCATTTTTACTGAAGCATATATAAAGGTACATTTAAAAATGTAGAAAGTTGGACCCAGTCACTAATAGCTATTTCATCTGAGTATCCGAATAGAAGGGCAAGGAAAGAAACAATATAGCACTGAGCCCGGACTCCACCTCCCGCTCATCGCACTTGAGAGCAGGGTGGGTGCGGCAGGCAGGGCTGGGAACGGAACCCTGGCCTCTATGCTTCCCTAAGCAAGTGCTTAATCCACTGTGCTATATCCCCGGCCCTTCCTAGGTATTTCAGTAGTTCAAATAGTGGAAGAATTTCTCAGGCAATGTCCATATTTTTCAAACATACTGTGCACTATATTAACAGCATAGCATTTTCATGTCTGACAAGCTTTTGAAGGGCTGGAAACTGCTGACATTACAATTAAAGGATAATAATTTAACATTCCGTTCAGCAATTGATTGTGTTCAGCTGAAGTGCAGTCACACGCACTTTTTCTCAAAAGAAAGAAAAAAGAAACCCTTGACTTTCTGCATAAGCAAAGAGTTTATGGATATTTTTTTTAAAATGTGAGTATGATATATTGGTTTAATGATAAAAATGTTTCTGTGAGTCATCTTGTCTTTGAAAAGCAAATTTACTTGCAAGGACAAAAAGACTCCTGGATTAAAAACAAAAGGCTTTAAGGGACCGTATTTTGACAAGACTGGTGCAATAAACAATAAAATAAAAGAGAGCAGGAACTCATGAGAGGAAAGAGATCACAGAAGCATGTAACTACCTTTTCCTAGAGGAGTCTGCTAATCTAAGTAAGCTGGTCTGGAGCTTGAGTTGCCCGGTGAGGGCTGTGGGGGCAGGAAAGTAAAAGGCATTGCTTGCCTCTTGGAACTGGATGTTCAGTGGGAAACGCAGCCCTTGTTAAATAGAGACTGCGTGATACCACGATCTTAACTGGCAATCCTAGGAATGGACCAGGATACAGGTGCAAAGAAAGTCTCCTTCTCTCATCTAGCTCAGAAAAATAAAAAATAAACAAACCAAACACTTCCACCCTTGACTGAAGCTTGCAAATCATTAAAATACCTTTTGTCTTTTATGCTGAATAAATTGGAGCTTTCTATAAGATGTGCAGGCAAAAAGAGATAGAATCTGAATCACCATTCAAAAAAATGTCCAAGACTGTGGTGAGGAAAGAGAACAGCACGGTGTGGTTGGATGCAGGTTGGCCAGTTAGTGGACCGCGGTGCTAACAAAAGAGGAAATGAGGCTGGGCAAGGCGGCGACTCCTGCAACCACAGCCCACTGTGAAGGTGAGGTAGGACAGTTCTGTCCCAAGCTGCACAGCTTAGCAAATTTGTGAAAAGGTAAAAGATATTTTGCCATTAATCCCCAACAAGGCATTCTTTGTCTCTTCCAACACATGTATCCCATATCACTTTCGCTACTCCATCAAGCAGTTGTGGAAGTCCTTTCTTCCTTATAGCCTTAGAAATGCTGCTGGGGCTGCCTCAGTATCCTGGACTGATTCAAACTATTTACCTGTTGTGGTCATTTTGATGTTAGAAGAGCTGGAAATTTCCCAGTGGCTTATCTGGTGAATAAAAAGGCTAAGAATGCATGCCAATGTCTTTAAGAGGCTGTCCTTCTGTGTGGTGATGACCTCAGTGGCAGTCACCATCCATTTAGGTTTCTTATGTCACCCCTTGTATAATGGCCAGATGTGAAAATGTGAAAAGGATCACTTTAACAACTTTTTCCTTTTTTTTTTTTTTTTTTTTTTTGGTGGCACCAGGGATTGAACTCAGGACCTTGTGCTTGCCAGGCAGGCTCTTATTCTGTTGTGCTATCTCCCCAGCCCATAAAGTCAAGAAGGATTTTTGCTTTGTTTTTGGTTTTGGCTGGCTCAGATGGCTATAACTATAGGTGAGTCAAGCCATGTGGATGTGTGGATCGAACCACGGTCCCCTACACCTGATCCAGTTTGCACTAGCAGGTGCTTAAACAACTGAGCAACCCACAAGCCCCCTGTCACAACTTTCATGACACTCACAAAAAAGGTTTTCTACAACTTCTTCAGAAAGCAAAAAGAACAATGAGATAAGTGCATTCAGAATGGGTGGGAATATTTTAAGGGGTTTATTTTTTTAATATATCTTGTAATTTTTTTAGTTTTAAATCATTTATTTATTGATTTAATTTATTTGGTACTGGGTCTTATTATATGGCTCATATTCATAGTGATCCTACTGTCTCAGCCTTCCCAGTCCTGGAATTACAGGCCTGCACCACCATGCCTGAATTTGGTGGTAGTCAGCATGGCATCCCTGCCCAGCACAGCATATAGTACTGGGAACTGAACCCTGGTCCTTGCATTGTTCAGGCAGGCACATAGATTCCTAAGCTATCTTCCAGTCTTGTAATAAATTTTTTAAAGCTAAAGTTCACCATGTATTTTTATCACTCTTTATAAGTAGCAAGACATGTAGAATTGAATCTTGACATAGCCAGTCTAGCAAAAAGAATATCCTGTAACATTTTTCCAAAGCAAGCTGAGTCGTAGCAAGCACTTTGAATTTATATGTCATTTCGAAACCCTAAACTAATATATATCTATATATATCTATATCTACATAGATATAGATATCATATTTTATTACAAATCCCTGACCTTGAATGACATGCATATCAATATATTGTGTACAAAAGCATGTTGCATACTACTAGGCAACACAAATCTAAGATGCTCAATCTTTAAATGAAGGCTTCAGAACATAAACCTGATAATGAGAATTCTTTTAGTTCACATGCATAGAATAAGTGCATAATAGAATTGAACTATCTCTGTACAATATATAATAATGTTATTGTCTCAGTTCTAAGAGGTTATTGACACTAATATGAATATCTAGTATAAATAAGTTACAAGAAGTTTAGCTGGAATGAATGAATAGCTCAGCTATTAAATAATTCTTTATTTTTTCTGTAATCTAATGACTATTATTTCTACATCCATAGGGTATATATAATCCCTTCTATTAGTGGTAGTATAACTTAGTGATTATTTGTAAGTTTATAAATAGAAGAATCTAAATTCAAATTCTAGATTCACTACTTTTCATCTTTGTGAGATAAGTATTTACCATTTTAAAACTGATGATTCTTATTTATAAAGTGACAATATTGACTCCACTAGAAAAGCTTGTAAAAACATTATGACAATTAAAGAATATGCAGGTTTAAAATATTGTATAACATCTTATGAATATTTGTTCAGTTTTCTATTGCATATTCTACAACATAAAATCAGGTAAATTTGAAAATAATTGTCAGTTTCACCTAGAAAATTAAAGGACAGGAATAACTAAGAAACTATCATTACTCTCATACTGTCACAAATACGTTTGTCATTATTTTAAAAAACATTATTTATTTATTTGTTTATTCATTTATTTATATTATGGCTGACTCATCCTGCCGTGGGGGTGGGGCTGGCATAGCATGTGGTGCCCAGGATCAAACTGTCATTCCTCTGGTTGCCTAAGCTTGCCTAAGCAGGTGCTTTAGACCACTGAGCTATCTTGTCAGCCCAATGTTTTCTATGTATTAAAAATCATATTAATTTCTAAGAATCAGTAGTATTTTGATATTCAGCTTATATAACATTTTGATTGTTACTAGTATCATCTATTGATGTGAAAGATTCAGAGATGACCATAGGGCATTTTGTTTATGGATTTAATTATTTATGACATTCTTTTTTTTTTTCAATTTTTTTATTGTTTAAACTTAACAATGGTTATATTACATATTTTCATCATCAGATCAGTTTAGATTAATACATATAGGTATATAAGATTGATCAAACAATTAAACATTAACCTTTCTAAATCCACCTTACTTTTTTTTTCTTTTCCCCCTTCTTTTCTTTGAAAGTTGACATATTGCATATTGTCCTCACAATCATTCTATAGAGTGCAGTGTGTGGGCATGACCCACCTCCCTATTGATGTTGCA
>PVJA010039458.1:0-19112 GCA_004027025.1 Myocastor coypus | reverse complement strand
AATCCTGGAAACAACCAAAATGTCCATCATCTGAAGAATGGTTGAAAAAGATGTGGTATTTTCATACAATGGAATATTTCTTAGCTATAAAGAATGATAAACTAGAAGACTTCATATATAAGTGGATGTATTTTGAACATACACTCATAAGTGAAATAAACCAGACCTACATATGTAAATATCATATATTCTCCCTAGTATAAGAACTCAAAAGAAGAAAATAAATCAAATCAATAAATAAATTAATTAATTTTAGGTGGTACCAGGAATTAAACTCAGGACCTTGCATTTTCTGCATCCTCAATCACTATAAATTTTTTTTAGAAGATTGACTCAAATACAAAATGCATTTGGAAAGCCGGGCGTGGTGGCGCACACCTGTAATCCCAGCACTTGGGAGGCTGAGGCAGGAGGATCGCTGATTTCGAGGCCAGCCTGGGCTACAAAAGTGAGTTCAAGGTCAGCCTGAACTGTACAGCGAGACCCTGTCTCAAAAAGACAAAAAAAATGCATTTGGAAGAGTTAAAAAAATATTAATGTTTATTGAAAGTGTTAAGGGCCAGTGAAATGGCTCAGTGATCTAAAGCACCTGTGGAGGAAACTTAAGGCAAGCACTGTGACCGCTCCTCAATCCCTGGCACCACATGTGCACCCCCACTCCAGTGCAGGCTGAGCCAGCCATCACACAAACAAAATAAATGAGGTTTAAGAGAAGTAAATTAGGGGCCTGGCAGGATGGCTCAGTGGTCTAAAGCGCTTGCTTGGGAAAGCTTGGGCTGCTTCAGGGACCCCGGTTCAATCCCCAGCACCACATGCTGCACCAGTACTGCCCTCGGGGTGGGCTGAGCCGGCCATAAAAATGAGTGAATAAACAAAGGTTCTTTAAAAAAAAAAAGAGAAGTAAATTAAAAAAAATCTTAGAAAAAGAAAGTGTTAATGCTTAATTACTTGACCAATCTTATATATATTTATCTATTAATCTAACTCATGACCTTGCACTTGCCAGGCAGGCACTTATGCCAAGGAGCTATGTCCCCAGCTCCAAAATAAAATTTTAAATATTAAAAAAAAGAAAAGAATCTCTGATCCAGGAGAGATACCTAAAGAACAGACCCTTTACAGAGAGGTTCTGATTGTACTGATATAGCTACCTCCTACTAAACTTTCACAAAAAAATATCACAGAAATCAAAAGGAGTTCTCTCTGAAGTAGAAAATGACAAAAAGGGGAAAAATGTAAACTCAGTCCCTGAGGTCACCCAGAAACTCAGGAGACAACAGCACAGAAGATATTGGAAGTTATATTCCTGAAATCTCTAAAATAAAGAAACAACAGTAGAAGGCTATGGAAGAAATCAGATCAGAAATAATCCCTAAGGTTAAGAAAAAAGGTAACTATAATGAAAGAATTACTTAGTGTTTTTCTATAAAAAATAGAGAATAGAAAAATAGGGGCTGGCAGGATGGCTCAGTGGTCTAAAGCGCCTACAGGCGGCTGCAGGGACTGCGGTTCGATCCCTGGCACCACATGCTGTGCCAGCCCTGTCCTCAGGGCAGGCTGAGCTGGCCATAAAAATAAATGAATAAACAAACAAAAGTTATGAAACAATAAAATAAAATAAAATAAGAAAAGAAAAGAAAAATAGAAACCTTGAATAAACAACATAGGAAAAAAATAGAATGTATGAAGCAGATTAAAAGAGATATACAGGAAATTAAAAATTCCATTAGGCAAAACAGTTTGAATGAGGGCTGGCAAGATGGCTGAGCCATGGCAGACTGAGCCAGCCATAATACAAAATAAAATAAAGTAAAGTAAAATAAAATAAAAAACAGTTTGAATGAACGTGAAGATAGACTATAGACCTTGAAGACAACATCACAGTTAGTGACTAGGAAAAGAAAATCTCTTAAAAATATAAACATCCAGGACATAATAATTCAACAGCTACAAGACAATGCAAAGGTGAACAACATAAGATTAATAGGCATCAATGAGAAAGAAGGAGTCAATACAAATGACAAAAAGAATATGAGCAGAAGTAATAGAAGAAATTTTGGGGGCTGGGGAGATAGCTCCGAGGCACAAGTGCCTGCTGGGCAAGTGCAAGGTCGTGAGTTCGAACCCTGGTCCCACAAAAAAAAAAAAAAAAAAAAAAAAAAGAAATTTTCCCTAATATGGGTAAACAATCTGACATTTAGGTAACAGAGGCATATGGAATTCCAAATAATATTAATTCAAATGAAATTATACCCAGACATTTAATAATCAGGGTCCCAGAAATTCAGTGCAAGAACAACATACTAAAAGCCACTAGAGAAAAGAGACAAATCACATTTGAAGGAAAACTCATCAGAATAATAGTAGATTTCTCATTTCAAACTATCAAGTCAAGAAGAGCATGGAACAAAGTATTTGTATGTGTGTTGGGGGGGCAGACTGAAGTTTCAACTCATGACTTTGCACTTGCCAGGCAGGCACTTGTGCCACGAAGCTATCTCTCCAGACCCAAAGTATTTTAAGTCCTATAAGAAAACAAAGCCAGGCGTGGTGGCGCAGGCCTGTAATCCCAGCACTTGGGAGGCTGAGGCAGGAGGATCGGTGCTAGTTCAAGACCAGCCTGGGCTACAAAAGTGAGCTCAAGGCCAGCCTGAACTGTGTAGTGAGACCTTGTCTCAAAAAAGAAAAAAAAAAAAAAAAAAAAAAAAAAAAAAAAAAAAAAAAAAAGAAAAAAAAAAGAAAACAAATTACAGCCCAGATTGATACACCCTGCAAAACTCTTTCAAGTTTTTTTTTTAATTTTATGTATTTGGTACAGGGTCTCAGTACACAGCTCTTGTCCTAGCCTACCCAGTGCTGGATGTACAGGTGTGTGCCACCACACCTGGTCTTGGTCGCCAGCTTGACACACCCAGAGCAGAGTCAGCATGATATGTAGTACCAGGAATCAAACTAGGGTCCTTGTGCTTGCCTAGGCAGGCATTTAGACTGCTGAGCTATCTCCTCAGACCCTCTCTTTCAAGTTTAATGGGGAAGTAAAATACTTGCATGACAAACAACAACTAAAGAAATTCATGATGACCAACTCTACACAGAGTACTAAGAGACATTCTATTTATTTTTTTATTTTTTATTTTTTATTTTTTGTATCTTCCAAGGTCAAATCCCCTCAGGATTAAGTTTGGGACCATATACAGTACTTTGTAGAGTTGTTGTTAGTATCAGCCTTTAGGACGAGTCACGGCCATTGCTTGGCTATTTTGCTTTCTGTGAAAGCCTGACAGAATGTTTTTCTCTGGGTGACTCTCCAGACTATAGACACACTATAGTTCATTTATCCCTTTCCTCTGAGGTCCCATAATCTCCTTGACCAGAAAATTTGGGATACCTCTGAGTTATAGGATATTACAACACAGGTTCTCTTATATCCTGAGTCCTTACTGACCTTGAAGGGCTAGGGCCAAAATATTGGCTATCCTCATACTCCTTCTTTTTCTCCAATTTTTGGTCTGTTAACTTACATTCTCAACCCTCCAGCAGAAAAGATTTGTGATACTATTACTCTATAACATAGGTACTTGAACTTATCGTCACTGGCTTTCTGAGTATCAAATATCTTTGACTTAGCTTGGAATTGATATTTTCTGGCCATCATTGATATTCTAATAACGTTCCATATGATGTGATATAAGCAGTTGCACTATTTTTACACAGATATTTGGAAATTCAAGAAAATACAAAATTGTAGCCTGTCAAGACTATGGTATTTGGCCCAGTCTCTTATTTTCAACTAATACTCTTGTGAGAGAGAATGACAGTAACTGAGTTTACACTGGGAGCAGTGCAAATCAAAAAGACAAGAGTGACATGCATTCCAAGCATAGTTTTAGTGTTACATAGTGCTATGATCAATATGATGAACCTTTTGAGGGTTCTTGAGACCAATATCTGATTCATCCTGTGTACATAAGTGCATAGTTTTGCTCTTGATATGTTTTCTCCTTTATCCGCTTCCAATCACTTCATTGTTTAATCCATAACACATTCAGCTGTGTTATGCCCTTAAGTTCTTATTTTCTTCTTTAAAGTTCTTATATTAGGGAGACTATACAATATTTACACATGTATGTTTGGCTTATTGTATAAAAATACCACATTTTTTTTAACCATTCTTCAAATGATGGGCATTTTGGTTGTTTCCAAGATTTGGTTATTACAAATTGGGCTACTAGTAAGCCGGGCATGGTGGCTCACGCCTGTAATCCCAGCACTCAGGAGGCTGAGGCAGGAGGATTGGTGTGAGTTCGAGACCAGCCTGGGCTACAAAAGTGAGCTCAGGACCAGCCTCAACTGCATAGCGAGACCCTGTCTCAAAAAGACAAAAACAAAAAACAAAAAAACAAATTGGGCTACTATAAACATAGGTGCACAGATATCGCTATGGTATGATGTTTTCAGTTCTTCTGGGAAAATTCCCAGTAGGGGGATAGCTGGATTGAATGGAACTTCCAATTCTAGTTTTGTAAGGATACTCCACACTGCTTTCCATAATGGTTGCACCAATCTGCATTCCCACCAGCAGTGGAGAAGGGTTCCTTTTTCCCCACAGCCTCTCCAGCATTTGTTGCTGATTGATTTCTTTATGATAGCCATTCTTTCTGGGGTGAGATGGTATCTAAGTGTTGTTTTGAGTTGCATTTCATGAATGGCTAGTGATGTGGAGCATTTCTTCATGTATTTGTAGGCTTGCTGCCTTTCTTTCTCTGAGAAGTGTGTGTTCATTTCAGATGCCCATTTCTGGATTGGGTCTTTGAATTTTGGAACCCTAATGGTATTTTTTTTTTTTTTTTTTTTTTTGTGTGTGTGTGTGTGTGTGTGTGGCTGGCTCAGCCTGCCCTGAGGGTAGGGCTGGTGTAGCACGTGGTGCTGGGGATCGAACCATGGTCTCTTCAGTTGCCTAAGCTTGCCTAAGCAGGTGCTTCAGACCACTGAGCCATTTTGCTGGCCCTAAAAGACATTCTAGAAAGGGATCAAAATGACCACAATTCCAATAATGACAACAGAAAGAACCCAACAAAGGGCAACAATTAAGGAGAAAAGTCAGGAATAAACAGTAGGAAAATAACATGACAAACACAAGCCAATACATATTAATTATAACCACCAATGTAAATGGACTCAGTTCACCAATTAAAAGAGAAAGACTGGCAGAGGTGATTAAGAAATAAAACCCAACAACACATGGTATACCAGAAATACATTTAACTCATAAAGAAATTCATAGCCCAAAATCAAAGAATGGAAAACAATGCAATATGCTCCAGC
The DNA here is from genome assembly GCA_004027025.1 of Myocastor coypus. Classification (NCBI taxonomy): domain Eukaryota; kingdom Metazoa; phylum Chordata; class Mammalia; order Rodentia; family Myocastoridae; genus Myocastor; species Myocastor coypus. The sequence continues at coordinate 13,787 of PVJA010039458.1, read as the reverse complement.
ATCTCAGAAAAAAGCAGGGTTGCTGGGTGTGGTGGTGCACATCTGTAATCCCAGCACTTGGGAGGCTGAGGCAGGAGGATTGGTGTGAGTCTGAGACCAGCCTGGGCCACAAAAGTGAGACCAAGGTCAGCCTGAACTGCATAGCGAGACCCTGTCTCAAAAAGGTAAAAAAAAAAAAAAAAAAAAAAAAAGCAGGGTAAAGGGCCGGTGAGATAGCTCAATAGGCTAAGTGCCTGCTTTGGCAAGTGCAGGGACTAGGGTTCTATCTCAGTTCCCCATGCTGCGCAGGCCCCACACCTGGAGGCGTGCTGAGCCAGCAAACGAGTCAGGCCATGGTGGTACATGCCTGTCATAGCAGCGTTAGGGAGGTTGAAAACAGGAGAATCACCACCAATGCAAGCTGGGTACTGAGACCCTGTACCAAATACATAAAAAATGAGTATACTCATTTTTAATTTTTTAAAAATGTATTTGGGGTCTACAGGGTCTTACCACAGATTGAACTCATAGTGCTTCTCCTGTTTTCAGCCTCCCAGGTGCTGGGATTGCAGGTGCTCACCACCATGCTGCCTCAGTCACTATCTCAGTGTACCCTTGAGGGCAGGGCTGACAGGGCAAGTGGTGCTGGGGATTGAACCATAGGTATTTTAATCTGCTGAGCTATCTGGTTGGCCCACAAATACATAAAAAAACAAAAATGGAAAAAAAAAAAAAAAAGAGGCTTTGGTAAAGAGAAGAATATGCCTAGGCTTCCAAGGGAAGTCATGTGGTCAAGCAAGGACCAGGATCCATCCTGGCACAGGGTAGGAAAAAAAAGGAAGAGGGCTATTAATGTCAATATTTAATTAAAGGCTAGGTAGTGGTTGATACATTGTGTTAACTTGGCTTGGTGACTCAGCAGCCTGGTTCTCTGCTGGTGGGGTTCCCGCCCTGGGGTACAATTGGTTCTTCCCTAGGGGGTGACCAGGGCCCCCCCTAAGGTATGATTGGTTCCACCTTTGGGCACAATGGGCCCACACCAGAGTGACTCAGCACAAAGAGGCCTTATAAAGGGGTTGAGGAAGGAGTCAAAGTCAAAGCTTTCACTTTGTCAGAGGAACTTTATTTACCTATTTATTTTTTTGCAGAGCCAGGAATTGAACTCAGGTCCTTGCACTTGCCAGGAAAGTGCTTATTCTACTGAGCTATCTCCACAGCCCCTAAGGAACTTAGTCTTTGCATTCGGCTTGGATTTTATCGCCTGGCTTGTAGTGTACACTCTTTGGCCTCCCTCTTGGATGTTTCGCCTTCCATGGCAGATTCTTCAGTCTTCCATTGCAGACCCATTAGCCAATGGATAGAAATTTGCATGGAGCACTGCATTGAGCTTCAGACCTTGGGACAAACTTCTTCAGTCTGGGGTGTGCAGATGCCCTCTGCACACTTCCTCATTGGACTCTGTGGCTGACAGTTGTAAATCAATCTTGTAATTCCTTATACATTGTATATTTTGTGTTAATATCCATTCCTTATATTATATCTATTCTGTTCCCTAAGTAAAATCCTGCCCAATACAGCTAGGCTTAAAAAGGGGGCTCTACTATATTAGTCCCTGCAGGCAGTCTACACCTACACCTATTTCTTATAGTTATAGTATTTGATTATTGGTCTCACTAGTTGTACAAAAATACTAAAGTTGCATACTGGGTTTGTTGACAACTATGTACTTCTAGCAGACCTGGGCTACATGGTATCTCCCTTATCGGGAGATGATTGGATAAAGCCTCATATTGTATAAAATAGATTCAAATTGCAGAGCTGATTTGAAAGCTTGCTACTTGGTCTAATGCTTCTCAGTCAACAATAGATGAAACTCTTCATAAAAGCAACTGTAGGAAGAATTTTTCTCTAGCCACACTTATGAAATATTTAGATATAGAAGTATAGGGCTCCTGATCTACCCCAGTCCTAAAGCTCACATGATGAAAACTAACCATTGATTCATGCATAAATATTTTTAGGTCTAGGATAAGCATATCTGACATCTGTTATGGGACAACTCAGCCAACTAGTGTCCCCTTTTCTGGGAACAACAGCAGCAACAAAATAACCATATTTAAGATAAATGGAGCAATACCACCTGAAATATGGGTTAGAGTCCCACACAGGACTGTAATCACATTATTGTTTTAAGAGATATTGACTTGTTTGCTACTGAGTGAAAATGAAGGACTACAGTGAAATGACCAGCCCCAAATGGTACCTTATGGCTTTGTGACACAAATCTATGGCCTTGTTTGCTGCTAGGGTAAATAGGAAGATGTACATTAGGATATAAATGGCTGTAAGCGTGCTGGGTTAAAACTACAGATGAACCAGTCAATCTTCCAATTTTATGAAGTTGATAGATCAAATCAGTTTTTCACTGGTATCATTTAGCCTGTACTTTTATTCTACAAATAGAATTTGAGAATATAATGAAACATATTAAATCTCTCTTTAACTATAGCCAAAAGGCTCTAAATGACACTGTAGAAGATAATTCATCACTAAATTCAAAAGTAAAAGTGATGAGCTGAGTATGGTGGCACATGCCTGTAATCCCAGCAGTTAGGAGACTGAGACAGGAGGATCAGTGTGAGTTTGAGGCCAGCCTGGGCTACGTAGTGAGCTCAAGGCCAACCTGAACTTCATAGTGAGATCTTGTCTCAAGCCCTCCCCAACTAAAAAAAAAAAATGATGAAAAAAGCCATTCTACAATTCCAAATGGCTCTACATGGTCTAACACCAGCATGAGGTGAAATTTGTGCAAGCATAAAATCAAAATATTGTGTACAAGGGCCAGCTAAATGGCTCAATGCATTGAAGTGTCTGTAAGTAGCAGGTACAGGGGCCGGGGGTTTAATCTTCAGGCCTGAAGTGCTGGCCCTGCCCACCCTGGGGTGTGCTGAGATAGCAATTGAGATTGGGTGTGGCCATTCGTGCCTATAATTGCAGCTCTTGGGCAGCTGTAAACAGGTGGATCAGGGCTGGGGAGATAGCTCAGCAGAATAAAGGCTTGCTTGGAAAGCGCAAGGGTCTGAGTTCAGTTCCTGGTTACACCCACCCACCCACACACACACACACACACACACACACACACACACACACAAAAAAAACAAAAAACAAAAAAAACAGGTGGATCACTCTGATTCTGATCTAGTAGTGAGACCCTGAACATCCTATAGAGCTTTCTCTAAAACACACAAAAAAATATTTTGAACATTCCTGATAACTCTGCAAGAGTGTCTTCTGCATTACAAGGTCTATGTTCTTAGATCAGTACAATGTCAGATTATACCATAAGCATCAATGACTGGCTAGCATCCTTGTGTTCTGGAACAGCCCAATGGAAAAAACTTTCTCTCTCTCTCTCTCTCTCTCTTCCCCAAGATGGCCTTGAACTCCCAAGTGATTCTCTTATGTCATCCTCCTCAGTGCTGGGATTACAGTCATGAGCCACCATGTCCTGAAAAATTCTCATTTCTTTGGTTATAATGCTGTGCATTGAAATTCTTTCATGTTGAAATTCTTTTATTGTTGTGAGTTAATGTCTTGTATGCTCCTGTCCTCTCTTTCAAACTATCAAAGAGTGATGGTTTTATAAACTGCAAATCCTGATATTCTTAGATCTCCTTTAGCTCATACAGGACAGGACTTTTGTCCCTGGTTAAGCAGGATCAGTGCCCCTCAGTATGGAGCAGTTATATAAAGTAGGATGGTTGAGACTTCTGCACTCCCCCTCAAGAACATTGGATCAAAGTCTGGGAATGGGGTGAGTTAGGATAGAAGTAAAAGATAAGAAGAAAGGAGACAAGAAAATCATAACTAAACTGGGTGTGGTGGTGCACACCTGTATCCCAGCACTCAGGAAGCTGAGGCTGGAGAATTGTTATCAAAACCAGCGTGAAGGGGCTGGGAAAATAGCTCCATGGCACAAGTGCCTGCCTGGCAAGTGCAAGGTCATGAGTTTGAACCCTGGTCCTGAAAAAAAAAAAAAAAAAAAAAAAAAAAAAAGACTAGCCTGAGTTGCAAAGTGAGCTCAAGGCTAGCCTGAACTGCTTATGAAGAAAAAAAGAAAGAAAGAAGCACAACTAAAATTCTTAGGGGGCCAGGGAGATAGCTCTGTGGCACAAGTGCCTGCCTGCCAAGTGCGAGGTTGTGAATTTAAACCCTGGTCCTGCAAAAAAACAAAACAAAATAAGACAAAAAACTGAAGAACAGGGGCCTGGTGGGATGGCTCAGTGGTCTAAAGCACCTGCTTGGAAGCTTGGGTGGCTTCAGGGACCGCAATTGGATCCCCAGCACCACATGCTGTGCCAGCCTTGCCCTCGGGCGGGCTGAGCCGGCCATAAAAAATGAGTGAATAAACAAACAAAGGTTCTGAAACAAGAAATTAAAAAAAACTAGAAAAAAATTAAAAAAAAAAAAAGCTGAAGAACATTTATTTTAGGTGCCGGGGAGATAGCTCAGTAGAATGAGTGCTTGCCTGGCAAGTGCAAGGTCCTGAGTTCAAGCCCTGGTCCCACCAAAATAAATAAATAAATAAATGCTAACATTCTTTGACTACATTCACACCTTGTCATGTGAGGAACTGAAGACCATTTTCTCCTGATAAATAAAACTCTTGCAGGGGCCCGGCAGGATGGCTCAGTGGTCTAAAGTGCCTGCAGGTGGCTGGAGGCACGTTGGTTCAATCCCCGGCACCACATGCTGTGCCAGCCATGACCTCAGGGCACGCTGAGCTGGCCATAAAAATAAATAAGTAAACAAACAAAAGTTCTGAAACAAGAAAAAAAAAAAAAACCTCTTGCAGACTTGTATACCTCAAAACTATATGTTCATTGTTAATTGGAAGCCTCTGAGTTTCTTATCCCTGTATATTCTGCCGTGACCCCCACTCACCTCCTTGATTGATGCCATGAACCTTTGCAAATGACGCCCTTTGTTCCAGAGAGAACATTGGGTCTTCCAAGGGCTTTTCGACTACAGAATATGCTCTTTGTTTTTCTTTTGTATCCATGTGCCATTTTGCCAGGTGGGTTAGACTAATGCTATTAAAAGACCACAAATGGGCCAGGGATTCAGCTCTTCCACACAGCATCTGCCTGGCAAGTACAAGGTTGTGAGCTTTATTCCTGGTGCCAAAAGTAAAAATAAAAATAAATAAAATAAGAGGCATAATAAGACAATAAAATGAAAGGCAATGAAATGACCCAATTAAGAGAGTAAACAAAAGATCAATGAATCTAGAAAATATTTAATCAATTAAAAGACATACCTGGGCCTGGGGATATAGCTCTGTGGCACAAGTGCCTACCTGGCAAGTGCAAGGTCATGAGTTCAAACCCCAGTCCTGCAAATAAATAAATAAACAAATAAATAGAGATAAAAGACATGCCTGTAAATGAGTTGGTATCTTTTTTTTTTTTTTGTCTTTTTGAGATAGGGTCTTGCTATGCAGTTCAGGATGTCCTTGAGCTCACTTTTGTAGCCTGGGCTGGTCTCGAATTTGCACTGATCCTCCTGCCTCAGCCTCCCATGAGCTGGTGTCTTTTTGAGGGAGGGTATGCAGGTACTTCTTTCCCCCTTAATTTTTCTTTTTTCTTTTGCTTTCTTTCCTTTTTTTTTTTTTTTTTTTTTTTTTTTTTTTTTTTTTTTTTTTTTTTTTTTTTTTTTTTTTTTTTTTTTTTTTTTTTTTTTTTTTTTTTTTTTTTTTTGTCTTTTTGAGACAGGGTTTCACTATGCATGCAGTTCAGGCTGGCCTTGAACTTACTTTTGTAGCCCAGGCTGGTCTTGATCTGACACTGAGCCTTCTGCCTCAGCCTACCAAGTGCTGGGATACAGGCTCTTTCTCTCTCTCTCTCTCTTTCTTTCTTTCTTTCTTTTGGAGGTTATGAGCAGAATATATTTATGGGGGAAAGAATGCTCTGTCCAAGAGAGGGATAGGAGAGGGACCCTGAGTGCGTTGTCCCCCTCCCCCAACCTTTTCATTTCCTCAAGAACAGTATAAATGTATTTAGCTCCAAATTATAAGGCATCTAATTTTTCTAAGTACCTGCATTCACTTTCTTGAGTGCTAAACTCTTTGACCAATAAACTCTACTTGTGTCTCTGACATGTCCTGAAAATTCTTTTTCTGCAATGGGAGTCAGCAAGTCTGATACAGTAGGTTATGTTAAATTTGGGAAACTCTCAGACTAAAACAAAGGCATATGCACCCAAGACCACCTCCCTGTTTCTTCTCCAACTTAGCTCAGGACATAATTTACTTTCACCCTTCCTGCCACTTCAGGGCAGACTACCAATCAGCTCCCTCAGGTATATCTAAACATCCCCTCCAAACTCCATCCCTGGAAAAAGCCATAAAAGTCTCAGCCTTCCTTTGTCTAATCAAGAGAGAAAAACAATTCCTGATCCTTCCCCCACATTCTCTCTTGTCTCCTCAAAGAAAATAAAGCTCCTTTCCCTTTTTACTTCCTCCTGTTTCTCTGCTGCACTGAGAATCTATCACAGACCAGTTACAGTTCAAGCAGGAAGGCATATACTTTCCATGTAGTGGTTTTCTTTGGTCAGGGGGAACAATGTGATAGTGGTAGAAGTGTTTGGCTCTCAGAAGGCCTGTCTTCCATCTCTGAAAGTATCAGCCTCTAACAGCAGGGGTGCCTGCTGTTATTGACACCGCTATTTACAAAGGTTGACATATTATTGTAACTGCCTCTAAGAATGTTATGTGGCCAAAGGCATCAGCTCAATTTCCAGTTCTTGCAAAATGTGGTGGTGGTTTTTTTCTTTGCATGCAGTATTTTTTCTTTATGAATATACACACCTCACGAGAAAATGAAGGGCCAGGGAGATAGGTTAGTGGAGATAGCTTAGCAGCACAGTGACCTGGCAAGCCAAATGTCCTGAGTTTGATTCCTGGTACGAATAAAACAAAACAATAAAAAAAGAAAGAAAGAAAGAAAGAGCCGGGCGTGGTGGCTCACGCCTGTAATCCCAGCACTCGGGAGGCTGAGGCAGGAGGATCGGTGCGAGTTCGAGACCAGCCTGGGCTACAAAAGTGAGCTCAAGGCCAGCCTCAACTGCGTAGCGAGACCCTGTCTCAAAAAGACAAAAAAAAAAGAAAGAAAGAAAGAAAGAAAGAAAGAAAATTAAACGATAGCTTGGGGAAGGAACTCTTGCCTTTCATTTCCCAAAGCCAACCTCAACGAAGTCTGATGTGCTACGCTGGTATTAGCCATAACTTGGCTGATAGATCCCTGGCCTATATGTCAAAGCAGAATTCAGTTCCTTAGGTTCTTGGCAATGCAGCATATGAGGAGACCATACCATGTCCTGGTGCTTATGTGTATAAAAATATCATTCACATCTTCCCCTAACTTCTGGTGTGTGTGTGTGTGTGTGTGTTTTGTCTGTCTCTAGGGCTGGCACGGCATGGGGTGCTGAGGATCGAACTGTGGTCCCCTGTGCCTGCCTAAGCTTGCCAAGCAGGTGCTTTAGACTGCTGAGCTATTTCGTTGGCCCAAGAAGTTGTTGCTCAGAACATTTCAAAAAAAATCTGTGTTGTGGGCTTAATGGGCAAGTCTCTGAGTCTTGCCACAAGTTCCTTTAGATGTGTCTGGGGGGTACACTTTCGACCTCCTTACACTCGGAAAGTAACCTACAGGGCGATTCTGCTCTAAGTATCTTCCACATGATATACATCTCTTGTAAGAAAATGAGGGGCTAGGGAGATAGTTTAGCAGAGATAGGCGAGGTATTTGGTTCTTTCGGAGGGGTGGAGGTGGGGATGCACGTTTGTTATTATGTCAGCCGTTTGGACAGCTGATCGTTCACACTGTGTCTGGTTCACCATCCATTCGCGGACCTATACAAGTTCTTACGGCCTATAATCATCCGCCTAGCTATGCCACTCCCTCACCTGTGGCTCCCAGTGCAACTGACATCCTACAAGACCCGCAAATCACCTACTGCGGTCTCACGCAGGAGCCCTACGGGGGCCCTGAACACGCCTTTATCACAACTTGCGGGGGCGGGGCCTGTCGGAGACGTGACGCGATGACGTCAGGCGCACGGAGGTGGGGTCGGTGGCAGCGTTGCTTGCTTGGTCCCTCAGGTCTCGGTCTTCCCATCCTTTGCTCTGCTGCTGGCTTTTTTCTCACAGCCAGGCGTCCTCCACTTGGCCTTGCGCCCTTGTTCTGGGGCTGCGCCCGGCCATGGAGCCGCTCTTGCCGCGCCGCTGGGCCGGGGGCCGCTGAAACGCGGCGCCAAGATGGGCGAGGGCGGAGTAGGGCCCGAGCGCCAGCCGAAGCAGCCCGGGCGCCCCGCGCGCGCCCGCCCGCGCCGCCGCGGGGATGCCCGCGCCCGCCGCCGCGCCCTGAGCGCCTTTGTCTGCCGCCCGCTCTGCCCGCTGCACCCTTAGCTCTGCCGGCGTCAGAGCATGGAGCCGGGCTGGCCCCCTTCCCCACCGGGCCCGGCAGAGTCGGCGCGCGGGAACCCTCTACCTGATGCGCGGCCCGCGGAGTCTCAGGACTGCGCGCCCTGCTGCCGCGGCCTGTCCCCTGGGGCCTCACGCACCGCAGGTGAGCGGCTGCTGGCGAGCCACGCGCCGCCCTCGGACCCGAGCCCGGCTCCGCCGCTGTCGGGAGATCCCCCGGCTGGCACGGAGGACAGTGCGCGCCTCCGCGCTGTGTTCGACGCCCTGGACGGGGACGGGGACGGCTTCGTCCGCATAGAAGACTTCGTCCAGTTCGCCACGGTCTACGGAGCGGAGCAGGTAACGGGCTGACTGGGGGTGCGGGCTTGGGAGATGTTTGCGGGAAGAATGTGCGCGGGGACGCCGGGTTGCCTTCCGCGGCGCCGCACCTGCTACCTCTTAGAGGTAAAGAGGGGACTCTCAGATGTCCGAATGAGGACCACAGAGGTCAGACTGGTAGACGCCTGTTTTGGGTACGGTTACTTTACGGTGGGGTCTTCGACGTTCTACTAAATTTCATCTCAGAAGGTCCAAAGAATGAAATATATTCACTTCCATGCCTTCCATGACGGATAGGAAAGGAAATGAGCCGGTGTGTCCCATGACACTTGCGACTCTAGCAGAACTCCCATCAGGGCCTCCTCTACTCCTGTCTAAAAGGTGAGCTGTGCAGTCAGCGACGGAGGCACAGTGGGTCCCACTTCGCCCCACGTTCTGAGGAAGCTAGTTAGGAGACCCCGACCTTCCTGTTACCTCAGCACTCAGAGTCTTGATGGAGGCGACAGATATCTGTGAGTGCTAGATTTATAACCCTGGAGACATCAAATAGGTTATTACCATGTTCATTTTTAATTTTTAGTGGTAGGAAATCCCTGAAATGCTGATCTGCTAATTTTCATGTTATTCATTTCTCACACGCAAGCAGACATTTGTTAAGTGGGTGTCCAAGTACATATGGGTGTTTGAGCCAAGAAGTCTTTAAGACAAGAGGTATAATTGACACACTGCTATTTGGGGTGTCAATCACAACCTTAAGAACCCTTGTAAAGGTCCCATGTGTCCCCTGAATATTTACAGTATCCATCAAGCAGTTGGTGTGAAGAACCAGATTCTACACTTGATCTTTTTTTTGTGGGATCGGGGTTCAAACTCACGACCTTGCACTTGCCCAGCAGGCACTCGTGCCTCGGAGCTATCTCCCCAGCTCCCATCTACACTTGATCTTAGCCAAAAGGCCGAGAAGCGATAGAACCAGATTCTAGTAATACAGTCCTCCCTGCTGAGTTGTGACTAAAAAGATATATAAGTGCCCCAACTTCCTGGGTATCAGTGTTGAGTCAAATAGGGCTCCCATTCTTAGCTCTGGACTGGAAGAGATCGTTGGGGTAGGTTCAGCGGGAAACAGCTGTATGCCTGATGATTTCCTGTGTGATTAACTTGAGTTGTGGTTGCTGGTCCAGGTTCTCTTTATGTTTTTCCTTCTTGTGGGGTGGCAAGTGCTTTGAGTAACCTTAATGGTGGCTTACTAGTGGGATGTGTCTTCTCTGCAAACTTTTGCCTAATTATGCCAGTCAGATATGTCAGGCCAGTGCTACATTTTTGCTTTTCTTTAGCATAACCAGACACTGCTCACTTGTGTTTTCACTGACTCATTGCCACTGTTCTCTGAGTTTGGAACTAAGCAAGTTTCATCTCCACTTTACAGGAAGCCCAAAGACGTTAAATAGCTTTCTCCAGCCTCCATAGGTAGGGATAGGTCTTTCTTTGGCTTCCCACTCAGAGATGGTTCCTTTTAGATGTGTGGCTTGGAAGATTCCTACCAAGTTTCATTTGTTTGACTTTCACAAAACTTTGAGAAACATCTTTTGTTATAATGTCCCCAATTGATCACAGTGGGAAAAACTTTAGATTGCTTGTTGGAGCTGAGCTTTCTTGTAATCACAACATAGAAATAGGTCAAAAGCTGGGGATGGTTGTAAATGCCTGTAATCCTGGCACTTGGGAAACTGAGTGAGGAAGAGCACCCTGACTTCAAGCCCAACCTGTGCTCTACATAGTGAGTTCAGGGTCAGCTTGAACTACATAGACTATGTTGGAAAAAAACCCCAAAAAACCAAACAAAATAGAAATGGATCAAAATTGTTCGCTCTGATGGCTCCTGATGGGTTTGAAGTTTGCGGGAGGCCCAAATAATTGAGGGTTTAGTGGACATGGAGTGTAGAGTGATATACTTCCTTGGGAGCAGCAGTGTTAAGCTGATCCAGGTGCTTGTGCTTGGACTAGCTTCTGGTGAGAAAAGAGAGCACTTGACATCTTTGAACTGTCTTAGCTACTGTTTTGGAGCAGATAATGTACAGACTAATGACAGGTTTGGTTTTTTTGTGTCTTTTAAGTTTTGATATAAATGACTCTGACTTGCTTTGCTGCAGGCCTAAGTAAGTGTACATTATAGAGGAGTGTACAGGACTTATTTGCTGACAATGGAATAGTTCAAATTGAAATATTCGGGGCTGGCGGGATGGCTCAGTAGTCTAAAGCGCCTGCTTGGGAAAGCTTGGGCAGCTTCAGGGACCGCGGTTCGATCCCCGGCACCACATGCTGTGCCAGCCCTGCCCTCGGGGTGGGTTGAGCTGGCCACAAAAATGAGTGAATAAACAAAGGTTCTGAAACAATAAATAAATAAAAAAAATAAATTTATTAAAAAAAAAACCAAATTGAAATATTCTCCCTGTTGTTGACTATTTTATAACTTTTAAAATGAAATACGTGGGCTGGGCATGGTGGTGCATGTCTAATCCCAGCACATAGGCTGAAGTAGGATTGCTGCAAGTTTCGGCCTAGCCTGGATTCATAGTGACTTCAAGGCCAGCCTTTAATCAAATATCAAGATTGTGTCTCAAACAAATAAACAAACAAACAAAACCCATACAAAAGTAGAGTGGTGTAAGTGAGGTGCAATACCATTCTCCCATGTTTCAGGAACATTGATTGGTTTCATCAGTAAACTACCCTCTAGCCTTGAAGTTGTTTCTTAGCCCAGGCTGACCACCAGTTCCCAATCCTTCTGCTTCAGCCTCCTGTGCTGGATTTATAGTTATGTGCCACAGGATGGCCTTCATAATTGTGGAGCTAATTCCTGGCATTATATATTATTTCATACCTAAGAATCTCAGTATATATCTTCAGATGAGAAGAATTTGTTCTGTTTTTGTTTGATTTTTGAGACAGGATCTCCTTGTGTAGTTCAGGGTAGGCCTTAACTCATGATATAATCCAGGCTCTCCTTGAACTCATGTTAATCTTTCTGCCTCAGTCTCCTGAATACTGTGATTGCAAGGGAAGTTTTGTTTTTTATTCTTATTTTTGTCAGTACTGGGACTTGATCCAGGACCTTGTGCTTGTTAGGAAGGAGCTCTATGGATTAGCTATATATACCTAGCTCTCTATTATTACTATCATCATCATCATCATCATCATCATCATCATCATCATCATCATCATCATTATTATTATTATGGCCGGTTCAGCCTGCCTTGGGCGTGGGGCTGGCACAGCATGTTGTGCTGGGGATTGAACCGGGGTCCCTGTGGTTGCCTAAGCTTGCCTAAGCAGGTGCTTTAGACCACTAAACCATCTCACCGGTTCCTTTTTCTTTTTTTTCTCTTTTTCTTACATTTATTTTGAAACAGTGTCTTTCTAGATTGCTACACTGGCCTGGAACTTCTGATCCTGCTGCTCTAGCCTCTGGAGTAGCTGAGATTGCAGGACTACCACAATGGGCTTTAGGACTTATTTTATTTTATTTTGTTTTTATCTGGTAGTGGGAATTAAACCCAGGGCCTTTGCCTTGAGTTACATCCCTAGCCTTTTAAATTATTTTATTTATTTTAATTTTATTTTGGAGACAGGGTCTTGGTCGGTCAGTAAGTTACTCAGGCTAAGCTTTGATCTGCCTCTCTCAGCTTCCCAAAGTGATGGGATTGTAGACTGGAGGGACTGTCACCAGTTTAGGACTTTATTTTTGTTTTTGAGATAGGATTACAAGTATAGATCACTATACCTGACTTTTTTTTTTTTTTAGACAGGATGTTGCTTTATACTTCAAGGTAACTCAAACTTGTGATCCTCTTGCCTCAGCCTCCTGAGTGTGGGGATTACAGTCCTGTGCCACCACACTTAACCAAGACTTGTTTTATTTTTATTTTTATTTTTTTTGTTTTTGCAGGACTGGGGTTTGAACTCATGACCTTGAACTTGCCAGGTAGGCATTTGTGCCATGGAGCTATCTCCCCAGCCCCCAAGATTTGTTTTAAACATTTGTGATTTTTTTTTTGTCAACGTCTCTAAGGATGTTCAGATAAGCCTGATGATAGCAGTAAAGACCATTAAGATTCTGTACTTTCTACCTGAGGTTTCAAAATATTGATTGTATGATAGATTCTGGCCAGTCACATTGCTGTCCTTGGTAATAGCAACTGGATTATTTTGATATTTGCCTTATTTTCAGAGATAGTATGTCCAGTGTCTTTTATGTAACCGGCTTATGAAGGTAACATTTTAAATTATTTAAGTGGGTTATCTGAATTTTTAATAGGACAGTTCCATTTATCATACAGGTAAGGTAGTGTCCCTGTTTCTTTAGCAGTGTCATGCTATGTTTGGATCTCATTGTATCATTTGGTGGTGGATCAGGTGTAGTGTCGGATAATCCACTATTATGTCATGGGAATCATCAGATAAAAGGTGGAGGGACTTGCAGTGAAGCAGGACTTTATAGTTATAAATCCAAGCAGTAAATGTGGAGTAGGAATAGGTTACATTCAAGACCTCTGCTGTCAGCTGACTGGGTGGGTGGTATATACCTCTAATTCTAGCACTCTGAAGGCTGAGGCAAGAGGATCAATCAGTGTGGGCTACAAAGTGAGCTCAAGGGGACTGGGGAGATAGCTCAGTGGTCTAAGCACTTGCCTGGCAAATGCAAGGACCTGGGTTTAATTCCCAGCACTGTATGCTGTGCCAGCCCCAGCACTCTGGGTGCACCGTGCCAGCCACCAAAGCTGGACTTGGTGGCGCAGGTCTGTGATCCCAGTGCTGGGGATGCTGACACAGGATCACTATGACAGGAAGACCCTGTACCAAGCAAGCAAACAAACACAAGCAAAGTGAGCTCAAGGCCAGCCTGAACTACATAGTGAAACTTTGTCTCAAAAAGACCAAAACCAAAACTAAAACAGACCTCACAAAATACAAATCCCACTCTGATATGAACCTTCATGGTGAGAGGGCTACC
>PVJA010039457.1:6033-19302 GCA_004027025.1 Myocastor coypus | reverse complement strand
CTTGGACTCGGTGGTCCTACCATTTCAGCTTCACCAGTGATGGGATTAGAGGCATGTGCCACCATGCCCAGTCTTGGTGGCCTGTTTGGTGTTCTGGAGGCAGGGCTGGCATAGCATGTGGTACCAGGGACCGAACCCAGGTCCTTGCTTTTGCCTAGGCAGGAGCTTAGACTGCTGAGCTATGTCTGCTGTCTGCTTGAGCTTTTCATTAACACATACTCACTACACAAAGTGGTGGCTTTCACTGTGACACATCTGTCTATGTGCAGATGGTGCTTTGATCACATCCTTCTCCCTTCCCTTCTCTCCCCAGCTCTGCCTTCCTAGCAGTCCCTCTTTTAACTTTCAGGTCATCTTTATTTTTTACTTTTTTAATTTCCTCATAGGAGAGGAAACATGTGGCGCGTGTCCTTATGTCTGGCTTATTTTGCTTACCACATCATCCCCGAGTTCCATCCATTTCCTGTGGCAACGTGATTTCGCGCTTCCTCACGGCTCGCTGATGCACCTGTGCACATGCACCCGTTTCTCTCCCCATTCATCCGACAGTGCCTTGCCCGATTCCACAGCTTGGCTATTGTGATCAGGACCACAGTGTTGCCTGGAGTTTTATGAGCATGTGTTATATGCCCACAGCAATGAGATAACTGATTAGGAGTTGACTTGTAACCCTTTTCTGGATTAAGAGATTGTCTCCTTCACAACCTGTTGGATATCACCCATGGAGGCCCCAGAATTTCTTTAGTCCTTAGCAGGGCCCTTAGATTACAATTGGAAATGTCTACTTGCTATGGACCACTCTGAAGGCTCACACTGTGCCGCCACAGGATTGCTCTGTTTGCACTGCATAGCACAGATTCAGACAGGCAGAGGCATGTGCCCAAGCGCACACAGCCAATGCAAGATGTAAGCACATCTTTCACCACAGCTGACGCTCTCAACATCTGTATCAGTCAACTTTCCATCACTGTAACAAAATATCGGAGGGAAGTGGTTTACAAAGAGGAAAAGTTTGTTTTAGCTCACAGTTTTGGAGGTTCCTCTCATGACTAATTGGCCCCTTGCTTTGGGCCTGCAGCAAGACAACATATTGTGGTGGAGCAGTGGAACAAATCCGCTCATCTCCCTGCAAAGTAATGAGCAAAACAGAGGCAGAGGAAGCAGTGAGGCCCCAGTGGCCCTTTCAAGGGAAGCCCCCAACCCTAGAGAGTTGCCCAAACACACTACCTGCTATAGGTGCCATCACCTCTCAGCAGTGCCGCCCTCAGACCTTGAACACATGGACTT
Organism: Myocastor coypus; assembly: GCA_004027025.1. Lineage (NCBI taxonomy): Eukaryota > Metazoa > Chordata > Mammalia > Rodentia > Myocastoridae > Myocastor > Myocastor coypus. The sequence goes on along the minus strand of PVJA010039457.1, from coordinate 18,015 downwards.
CCAGGGCACAAACCATTCTCACCCATATTCAGTGAGCACCTGCTGATCTCAGGCCAGAGAACCAGCCCATTCCAGGAGGGCAACAAGCAAATGCAGGGATCCTGAGGTGACCCAAGACTGGCATATTTGAGGACAGAAAAGAGACAAGGAGGTAGTGAAAGCATGAGGAGAGAGGAGAAACTGAGCCAGGTCACACAGTAAGAAGCTGCATTTGGGTGTTCATGCGGGAAGGAAAAGTTGCCCACTCAGCCCCATTGCCCATTTTTCTTCTGGGATATTTCTTCTACTGATTTGTAGGAACTCTTTTAGAAGTCTTAGCTCAAGCTCTTCACGTACAGATAGGTAAACTGAGGCAAGACAAGAATGAGTACTAGCTCTGGTCAACCCTGGAAACATGCTGGCTCCAGAAGGAAGCATCTTCCAACTTCATTTATTACCAGGAGAGATCCCCTCCTCCTATAGGCCCCTCCTGGTATTTATAAGGCTCTTTCCTGGACTTTACCCCCACGTCCCTACCAGAGCCTCTTCATGATCTTCTAGCGGAGAAAAAGACTTTGTGTAGACAACTGGTTCTGTGTGCAGAAGCCACTATGGAGGAGTGGGGCCCAACACACAGAGCTTTGTTCCAGGGGTGGGGGTGGGGCTGTCTCCCCTCCTCTCCAGATAGCAAGAGAGGTCACAAAATTCCATTAGAAGGCTTGGTGCACGCACATCCACAGCCAGCAGTCTGTTCTGGCACAGGCTGCCCTCAAATGTTCATGGAGCCGTGAGTGAATCAGCAAAAGCCCCGAGTCAGGGCTGTGGACTTAACCGTGTGCAAACAGCAGGCTGTGCTTGCTGGGGTGGTGGCGTGGTGGTGTGGCACCAGGTTTGGGCAGACCTGGCACTCACCCTTGTGTCTCCTGACTGCACACCTCGACCTCCTCTGGGAGCCACTCTCCCCAGCTCAGAGTTTATGAGTTATGGCAAGTCCCTTCCATGCAGGGACAGATAGGACCAAGGTGGGGGACTCCTAGCTCTATCCATGCCAATGATGGACAGGGGAAAGCCATTTCTTGCTTTTGTCCACAGATGGGGACAATTTGTCCTAAAATGAGCATCACAGAGTAACTACACAGGAAGATGACATGTGAGGCGGTGGGTACAGCAGCCCTGATGCCAGCACCGCTCACTCTTGAGTGCCAATAAATACCTTCTTTGATTACTCTGGTTTGAGATGGAATTTCTGTGCCATTTAACTTTCCTATCTGCCTGCTTATCTTATCTATCTGCCTCTCTCTCTCACTCTCTCTCTCTCCCTCCTCCCTCCCTCCCTCCCTCCCTCTCTCCTCTCTCCTCTCTCTCTCTCTCTCTCTCTCTTCCTGTCACTTAATCAGGTCCATTCATCACCAAGGTCTGAGACTCAAGGAAGGAAACAGTCTTGTCCTAGGTCACACAACAAGTTAGCATCAGAGCGCGGATCCTGGAAGCCCAGCTATTCCTTTCCTCAGGCAACTGCGCTTCTGTCACAGCTACTTTTCTCACTTTGAGACAAAATTCCCAGTGTGGTTGATACATTGTGTCCACCTGGGAAGTGTAACCAGTGAGCTCAGTGAAGGGCCAGGGCCTCCTCACTCTGTAAACATCCTCCGCAGGAGAGGAAGGAATGGAGATCCTGTGGGTATAAGGCACCCCCGAGGGCGGTAGTGTGCACAGGGGAGGATAAGAGGCTTGCTCCCCACACCGCTTGCGCTTGCGCTCTGGCTGCTTTTGCTGTCTTCTCCCGCCCTGTGTCAGCTGATTACAGCTGAAACCTCGGCAAACTATGAACTAAATAAACTTTTCCTTCCTTAATTTTGGGCCTTGGTCATTTTGTCTCAGCAAAGGGAGAAAAGTAACTAAGACACCTTCTCATTGGGATCTGCTGGCTTATGAAATAAGCAGTCCTACTCATTCTCCCTCAAATCCATATAAACTTATAAATTAACAAATAGCTGTCCAAATACCCGATCATGTTCAGTTTCATAAATGAATCACATAGAGTGTAGGAATCAATACAAAGCATTTCAAGCCAGGAGCGATAGCACATACTTGTGATCCCAGCTATTCAGGAGGCCAAATTGGAAGGGTTCCCAGTTCAAGCCTAGCCTGGGCAATTTAGCAAGACCCTGTACCCCTTGAAGGTGGGGAAGGGCCAGGGAAGCACAAAGTTTTATTCCTGGCATAAATAAATAAATAAATAAATAAATAAATAAATAAATAAATTTTTTTTGGTCTTCCTGAGACAGGGTCTCGCTATGCAGTTCAGGCTGGCCATAGACTCACTTTTGTAGCCCAGGCTTGTCTCGAATTCACATTGATCCTCCTGCCTCAGCCTCCCAAGTGCTGAGATTACAGGCGTGTGTCACCACAACTGGCTAAATAAATATTTTTTTAAAAAGGAGGTTGAAAAAAATAAATAAATAAATAAAAAATAAAAAAAAAAAAAAAGGAGGTTGAGTGTAGCTCAGTAGTAGAGTACTTGCCCAGCATGTGCAAGGTCCTGGGTTCAATCCTAAATGTTGAAAAAAACAAAATAAACAAACAAAAAATACCCCACAGGTATCTCCAAGATACATGAAAGCCTTGTGCATAAAAATGTTCATTTAGTCTTCTTTACAGGAGCAATAACCAAAAGCAGACAAATAGTGGTTAAATAAGACACTCCACTACTCTGTGATGAAGTGCCATACAACAGTTTTGAGATGGTGATTCTAGAAATAGTTCATACAGCAGGAGAGATAGATTTGATACAATTTTGAGCGGAAAAGACAAGAGAAAAGTTGAACAGGGATGATTTTGAAAGTACAAATGAGAGCCAGTAAGATAGCTCCAGGGACTGGCTGCTTAGGCGAGTGCAGAGACCAGAGTGCAGCCCCTGGCACCACATGCTGTTCAGGCCCTGCCCCCACAGGTATGCTGAGCCAGCCACGGAGTCTGGGCTGGGCGAGGTGGTGCACCCCTGCGATCCCAGAACGTGTGGTGGCAGGGGGAGCCTGACAACAGGAAGATCCCTAAAAGTCTGAGCTGCATAGTAACATCCTGGACCAAATACATTGAAAAAAAAATTAAATTAAATAAAAGAGCAAAATAAATAAAAGAACAAAAATCAGAAAGTACAAGTGAACAGAAGCATCAGGAAGACAAATTTGGGCAGCATTAGGTTCCATACTGGTGCAGCAGGATAATGGGTGGCTCTTCTCTCTTCAGTCTTAATGTGCTTTCACTACTTCTACTATAGAAAAAGTTTCACTGAGGTTTTTTTTTTTTTTTTTTTTTTTTTCTTTCTGATGTTAGAAAATAAAGCTGTGGCCTCCTGTTTGCAAGGAAAGCTTCTTTTTTTTTTTTTTAAAACTCCAGTCCCAGTTATCCTGTGTTTTAAATTTTTATTTGTTTGTTTATGCCGTAGTAGGCATTTAACCTACAACCACCAGGCTGAGCCACATTTCCAACTCTTTGTGTTTTGTTTTTTAAAATTATCAATAGCCTTTCATGGAGATATATAAACAAAAAATACTTTGATTCTTTGATGGAACAAAACAGCATAGATCTTGGAGTAAACTGAGGCACAGCCAAGACCACTGAGACAGAGTGTAAGCAACGTGCAAGGACTTTGGGCCAAGGGTGAAAGGACCACTGGGCCCGAGCAAGGAGAGAGGGCACATTTTATAGGGGAGTTTAGGTAGTGGAAGAGGGCATTGCCAAGGGGAACACAAAATTCTGAATCTCTGTGTAGGGGGTCTAGAGCTAGATGACAGACAGCGTGGTGTTAGGTACCGGGGGGGTGCCGGGAGGCAGAACACAGTATTCGTGGCTTTTCACAGCATCAGCTCCCTGCATGCTGAGCTTTGTGGGGCAGTGGTTGGCTGGTTAAGCTGCCTGAGGAATGTACCGGTGGCTTCCCATGCCATGCTGAGCTCCTGAAGGTATGAACAGCGGATCTACTCAGGGCATTTTTGTCTTTGAGCTGGGCAGGGGTCTAATGTGGAACCTTGACAACAAATACGTCAATATACACTGATACCTTGTTTCACACATGCTTTTGTTTTCAAACAATTAGGTTCACAAACAGAAGCATTTGGTAAAAAAATTTTGTTGGCAAGCTGCATCTGGTGACAAACACAACTGCCATCTTTTCTAAAATGATAGAACAAATTAAATTCATGAGCCAAAGCACCACTAAGTCAAAATAAAATAAATCAATAAGAAGGATAGTAGGCACAGCCATAACTAAGAACCCAAGTTCCCAGGGTAGCCATATATGCTTCAGGCGATTCAGCTAGTGAGGTTTTGCGTGGGCTATGCGTGAGGACGCTGTGTTTTTTTTAAATTTATTTTCTTGTTTCAGAACCTTTGTTTATTCACTCATTTTTTTTTAATGGCGGGCTCAGCCTGCCCTGAGGGCAGGGCTGGTGCAGCATGTGGTGCCGGGGATTGAACCGCAGTCCCTGAAGCCGCCCAAGCTTTCCCAAGCAGGCGCTTTAGACCACTGAGCCATCCTGTGGGGCCCAAGGACACTATAGTTTGAACGTTCCCTGCAAAAGTCATGTTGGAGTTTAACCAGTGCCATTAACAGTATTAAGAGGTGGAATCTTAAAGTATGGACTTATGTCATTATCTCCAGAAGGGGTTAACTATGGAGAGACCAAGTTGCTGATTAAAAAAAAAAAGGTGTGAGGTTGCCTGATCCCCCCTATCCATGAATGATCCCTTGCTTTCCAACACATTATGCCATGGCATGTGACCTTTGCCTGCAGTCAGCCTTTGGCCCTTGGCCTCCCCAGCCTCCACGACTACAGGCAGCCAAGAGACTCGTATTACTCATTTAGTCTGCGGTATTCTGATAGAGCAGCAGAACATAGACTAAGATGGACTAGAAAGGATTACATGGCTTGAGTTCTGCAAGATGGCGGGATCTGGAAAAGTAAAGAAAAGGCAAACCTGGCAGCTGGAAGGCACAGGTCAGGATGCACAGGCAGGGGTCAGTGGGGAAACTGAGGCCACCACAAAGCACCTAGGCTGTTGATTTGTTTTTGGAAGGTGAAATTGGGCCAAGGACCTGGGGCTTTCCAAGGCAGCCTTCAGGCCATGCCCTTTCCAGAAGGGTGCAGTCCAGCCTGATTTCCCTAAACATCCCAACAGGAAACTATGGAGGGCAATCAGGAGGGAGACAGATCTCAGGCACATAGCGTGGGCCAAGTGAGGGCCACACAGCCCGGCTGGGGAATCTGGTCCGTTCTCTATCTGGGAATCCTGAAGCCTGAGAGGAGTCCCTGACTTGCCCAGTGTCACACAGAAAGTTTGTGGCAACTTAGTCAGAGACGGTTTCTGAAACACAGAGGAGAGTGCTCTTCGAACCTGTGTAGCACCCTCAAGTGTGTAATACATGCACAAAGCTCTGTGCTGGGAGTGCAGACATTACAGAGTACACAAAGTCTAGATCCCCTCTCATTCTCCAAAATACTACTCTCAGGGGCCCAGGGAGATAGCTCTGAGGTCTAAGCAACTGCCTGGCAAGTGCAACGCCCTGGGTTTGATCCCCAGTATCGCATGCCGTGCTGGCCCTGCATCGAGCCGACCACTGTGGAAACCAGGTGTGGTGGCACACACCTATAATCTCAAACACTGGGGAAGCTGAGACAGGAGGATCACTATGAGTCTGAGCTGCGTAATGAGAACCTGTATACATACATACATACATACATATATACATACATACATACATAAATATATTTTTAAAAATTTTAAAAATGTACTCTCAGTTCTTATCATTCCAGAACACACACACACACACACACACACACACACACTCGGTAATGTGGACTGAACCCAGGGCCTCATGCTTGCCAGGCAAACACTCTACCACCAAGTAACACCCCCAGCCTTTGTTTATTTTTAGAGACAGGGACTCCCTGAATTGCCCGGGCTTACCTTGAGCACACCACCCTCCTGCCTCCCCCTCCTCAGTAGCTGGGTTTACAGGCCACAGCCTCTGGTTTAGAATCTACCTCCACCTATTAACCACTACCTAGGAGCAGCAAAGATTACCAGGAATAAGGGCCACAGTTTCTCTCTCCTCCCTGAGTACACAGAAAGCCTTTCCACCTCCTTTGCACTTAGGTGGGGCCCAATGACTATGTCTGCCAAAGGGCTGTGAGCAAAAGTGACAAAGGTCACCTACAGTGAGAGGCCATTACATGAGAGGTGGGTCTCACCCTCTTGCTGCTCCCCTAGAGCTTCTGCCTGAGTCCCAAGGCTCCTTGTTGAAGTGGTGGGAATTACGGGGATGGGCCCAAGGCACTGTTTCAGGTTGAGTCCCTCCTCTGGGGCAGAGGACCCCAACCAGGGCTGGACATGCAGCCTGAGGAAGGCACAGCTGCTGCCCATCATGGGGATTTCAGAGGTGGGCTGCTTCTGGGGCTTAGTCTCCCTTACCCTGAGCAGCGCAGGTGTACAACTTGCAACAGATCCCTCTACTGATCGGCGGCTCCTGGGAATCTGCATTTCTGCACATGCCTCCTGGCGCATCTTCAAGGGCAATTCTCTGGGAGTTTCTCATCCTCCTCCTACTGGCATCTCTCCTCTGCTCCCCTGCGCTTCTGGCTGCCCACAGAGGGCTGCACTCCCTAGTAGCTGCCCTTGCCCTCTGCTGCAGCCTGGGTTCCACCAGTGGCAGGTGCAGGCAGGAGGCTGCAAGCTTGCAGGTGCGAGGTGCAGGGGTCCCGTGGCTGCTTCATCTTGCAGGAGTATGCAGCCTGGCAGTGGAGGCAGCTTCCTCAAACAGCTCTGAGCGGGCTGACCTTTGCCTGCAGCTGGCCAAGCATGCACTGGGCTCTGCTAAATCCTTTCCTTCTCCTTGTCCTCCAGGCCTGAGGTCCCTGACATCCCGGATAGTATTCAGCAACCCCAACCCCAACCTGGAAGTCATGAACTCTACTTTGAGGCCCCCTGGAAATGAATTCTGTACCCTGGTATCAATGAAAAGAAGATGAAACTCTCAAGAAATGTCCTGGAAATGTGTGCTGTCCACATTAATGACTGCTTCCAAACTGCCCCTCCAGGCCAGTGGGCAGCCCCACAATGAGATAGGGACAGGGAATTCCTCCTTGAAGCCAGAGGTGCAACCCCTGGCTCAGAGGGCATGGCCTGGCCCATCAGCAGTCCTGCCACAGGGGCTCCTAGAGCCACCTCAGGCTGAGTGAGTGCTCATGGGAAGGCTCCAGGTTCCTGCCAGCCACTGCCAAGTCAGACCAGCCTGGGCCACCTTCCCTTGTGCTGCTCAGGGGCAGGACAGAAACCTGACAAGCATGTTTTCACCAACCTGAGAGTTTCGGCCCTCTCCAGGGACTGTTTGTGTTCCGGGCCAGCTACTGCCGGCCAGCCCCACCCACTTCTTTCCTCTGCCAAGTTGACATTCTCCAAGCTGGTAGGCCTCCAAGAAGCAGGCAGTTCCTGCCCTGTGCTGCCCAGTGGGGATCTCCTTTTCTTATGCTAGGTACTTCCACTGCCTCTGTTACATTTCATCCTCTCCACATAGTGCAACCAATGGGAATGCTGCCTTCTAATGACAGAGCTAAGGCCCAGCAAGAACTCAAGGCCTGGGCTGGGGATACAGCTTGGTGGAGCAGCAGCAGCTTGTCAAGTGTGAGGGCCTAAGTTTGAATCCTGATACCAAAAAAAAGTGTGGGTGGGGGGGAGTTGGAAAGAGCTCAAAGCCCCAGCTTGCCCAAGGTCACATAACAAATGAAGGCCTGGAACAACATGGAAACTGAGTACCCCTGCCCAACAGACCTTCCCACCCACACCAGCTCAACCACAGGACAGGGGCTGAGCCTGGCAGCGACCCCTTCTCTGCTACAGCCATTCATTCACCAGGCACTGACATGTGAAGGCCCCAGTGCAAGCTCTGCCTCTGACTTAGCCCTGCCTATGCTTCTGCACAGCGTCCATCCACATTGAACTGTGGTGGACAGCTAGCTGGTGGTCAGCTTCTTACACCCAACTGAATTAAATTAGCATGGTGCTGGGTGTGGGAGCCCCACCTGAGGGTTGTTGCCAGCAGCATAAAAGCAGGACAGGAGAAGCTGCCAGAGCTGTTAGGGATGTTGTGTGGAGAAGCCGTGGGGGCTGTTGGAAGTTGCTAATTTTCTTGGGCTGTTCTGCTGAAGGGCCTGCGTAGTGACTTTCCCAATGAACTTTGAAGAAGCTTGGGTCCACATCTTGACCATCAATCCCTGGCTCCAGGGCGGAAGATGGTACACTGCTCAGCCTCATGGAGAAGCTGGCATGTTGGCTTTCCTGATGGGAACTCGGCTCTCCTTATCACTGGAGGAGCTCAGGACCTCACTGTTGCTGAGGATGGCTGCGGCACTTTTGGGGAAGCTGTGGTCCTTACCTGGAGCAAGCATTGCTTCCTAGCTTCAGCTCAGAGCCCTCAGCGTACTAGCACAAGTCCTTCATTGTGACGGCATAGACCTTCTAGCTTCCCAACTGACCTGTGGGCCTTTTTGGCACAGATCTGTGAAGTAGGATCCAGGCCCTCAGCTGGGATCTTTGCTATTTAGTGTCTGGACAGATTTCCAGCACTTGTTCTATAAGATTCTCGGGTGATTTCTTATAAACTAATATTCTAAAATGTATCCTGTAGTACATTGTTTCCCATGTAAATACCCCAAACCACAACAGTTGCCTTCTGCTACAGAGGCAGAATTTAATCACAACAGAGACCATGGGGCCCCAAGCCTGACTCTACAGAAAAGTTCAGGTTGGGAATCACACAATAATTTTCTAAATACTTTCATTTTCAGAAGCCCCTTCCTCATTAAAAAATTGATAGGTACTTATAATTTTTTAGTTGGGAACATTTGTTTGTTTGTTTGTTTTGCAGAACCAGGGATCAAACTCAGGACCTTGCATTTGACAAGCAGGCACTTGTGCCCCTGAGCTAATACCCTGGCCCCAAGAACATATAAATTATATATAAAAACATTTTTAAATTTTATGAGTGTTGTTGATTGAAGAATAAAAATAACTGAATTTGGATTATATTCTCATTTTTTTCTATTGACTTTTAAATTTATTTTTTTAAGTTTAACAATGGTTATATTACATATTTTCATCATCAGACCAGTTTAAATTAATAGATATCAGTGTATAAGATTGACCAAACAATTAAACATTAACACTTTCTTTTTTTTTTTTTTTTTTTTTTTTTTTTTTTTTGTGGGACCAGGGTTCGAACTCACGACCTTGCACTTGCCCAGCAGGCACTTGTGCCTCGGAGCTATCTCCCCATCCCCAAACATTAACACTTTCAATAAACATTAATTTTTTTTTCTCTTTCTTTTTTAACAGTTGACACATTGCATATTACCCTCACAATAGTTATACAGAACACAGTGTGTGGACATGATCCACCTTCCTATTGATGTTGCTAAGGAAAGAAAAAAAGAAATTCTCTTTGAATTAAGAGGAAGCAGATGTATACACAGTCCAATGTTCCACGGTTGCAGTGGGCCACCAGTTAAACTTGCCATGTTGGAGGCTACTGATCCAAGCCTCCTACAGCTCATCTCACCAATATAGCTCTGCGCTTCATGCCTCGTAATTAAGCTTTTTTGCTGGGTGATCAAGGATAAGTCAAAGCAAGACCTGTATAACAAAACATTCCATCTTTTGTATCTTCCAAGGTCAAATCCCCTCAGGATTAACTCTGGAGCCATATACAGTGCTTTGTAGAACTGTTGTCAGTGTCAGCCTTCGGGACGAGTCACGGCCATTGCTTGGCTAGTTTGCTTTCTGTGAAAGCCTGAGAGAATGTTTTTCTTTGGGTGACTCTCCTTAGACACACTATAGTTCATTTATCCCTTTCCTCTGAGGTCCCATAATCTCCTTGACCAGAAAATTTGAGACACCTCTGAGTTATAGGATATTACAGCACAGGTTCTCTTGTGTCCTGAGTCCTTACTGACCTTGAAGGGCTAGGGCCAAAATATTGGCTATCCTCATAGCCCTTCTTTTTCTCCAATTTTTGGTCTGTTAACTTACATTCTCAACTCTATTGACTTTTTAAACAAATTTGGAATATTTCAGCGGGCCCCTGAAAATATTATGAGCTGCTGTGTTGGCCAGTATGAGGGGCTAGATGCAGGCTCTTCCATTGCTGAGGGTAGGCCCAGAGGGAGACTACTCAGGACTAGCTCCTCCCCTCTCCCTTACACCGCGGCAGGGCAGCCAGAAGATGTTCTAATAGCTTTGGAGGGAAACAAGAAGAGCTCAGACAAAGTGACTGCACATATTTCCTCGGAAGACAACTACTAGTCATATTATAATTCCCAAATTTTAAAATTTTCAATTTTTTAGCTTTTTGTATCCAATAAAAAAATATATATGAAGGGCCAGCCAGATGGCTCAGTGGCCTACTTGGGCAGGTGCAGCAACCAGGAGTTTGATCCCGAGTGTGCTGTGCTGTCCGCCTCCCCACCAGGGCCATACCAACAGGGCAATTGAGACTAAGAGTGCAATCCTAGCCCTTAGGAGGCTGAAAACAGGAGGTTTACTACAAGTCCAATTTGCATAGTGAGACCCTGTAAATCCTGTACTAAAAATAGAAGAAAAGAAAACAAAAAACATATGGATTGACAAATGTTTTGGACACCTCTAGTCGGGTTGTAAAGGGAAGTAACTGCCCTACCCGCTTCCACTCTCTGTCCTTTCTGTCACTGGCTGCATTGTCTTCAGATGGTGCCTGCACAAGCACAGAAGGGCACACCGGGCTTCTCACTTGCACTGTCCTGTCCCTTACTTGACCTCTTAACTCATATACTCAACCATAAATTCATCTTTTTTACATAGCTCTTTAGTATTTCACTGAGTAGGACCCAGTTGGGGCATTCCAGTATTTCCGATCTTTTCTCTATCACAACAGTAGAGCAATGAATACCTCCACACAAACCAATTATGCTTGCACATCAGGCAATCATTTTTCTTTCCAAAAAACGTTTTGCTGTTGTATGCATATTGAACCCAGGGCCTCACACGTGCTAGGCAGGCACTCCACCATTGAGCTATGCCTCCAACCCCATAGAGCCCTCTACAGGTGTCCTTGGGTTGACAAGTACTCTCCCGTTACCCAGTGCATTCTGATGCACTTATTTGAAACAAGGAAATACTATTTGGGAAGACACAATAGCCTGAAATGACCTCAGTGAATTCTAATTTTGGATGTTTATGGCTGCTGCCCAGCAGAACTCCTTGGGATGGGGGAGATATTCAACACAGATTTAGTGACTTCCCCCCCCCCCTCAGGGATATGACTTCACAGTTGCAAGTGTTAAATGACACTGTAAACAAACCTTTTACAAGTCACTTTAGAAAGCAGTGCTTTAAAATAAAGAGCTTCCACTCACCAGACACCATAGAAAGCAAGCCTCAGAGCAGAAGGTACTTGCAATGCACATGTCCAACAAAAAGCTTTACCTCTAAAATATATAAAGGACTTCTACTAAGCGATAAGATTAAAAAAAAAAAAACAAAACCCAACAAACAAACAAAAAACCCCAACAACAGGTAGTTGTGGGGAAAATGGATAAAAGGCTCAAGGAAGCACTTCATTTAGAAAGGATATTCCAGTGACAATAAACATGATAATGTGCTCCGCTTCATGAGCTGTTAGGCAAAGGCAGATTAAAACAACAATGGAATGGCATAACTTGCCATCAGAATGTCATACAATAATAAGTACTGTCAACAATATAGAGCACAGGGGCCTGGTGGGATGGCTCAGTGGTCTAAAGCGCCTGCTTGGGCAACCTTGGGCGGCTTCAGGGACCGCGGTTCGATCCCCGGCACCACATGCTGTGCCAGCCCTGCCCTCGGGGCGGGCTGAGCCGGCCATAAACGTGAATAAACAAACAAAGGTTCTGAAACAAGAAAAAATAAATAAATTTTAAAAATAATAAAAAA
>PVJA010039456.1:0-19144 GCA_004027025.1 Myocastor coypus | reverse complement strand
AAAAAAAAAAAAAAAAAAAAAAAAAAAAAAAAAAAAAAAAAAAAAAAAAAAAAAAAAAAAAAAAAAAAAAAAAAAAAAAAAAAAAAAAAAAAAAAAAAGCTGGTTCTTTGAAAGATTAAATAAAATTGATAATACCCTATCTAACCTCATCAAAAAGAGGAAAGAAAGGACTCAAATTCAAGCAATAAGGAATGAAAAGGGTGAAATTAATACAGACCCAGCAGAGATTCAGAGGATCATTAATAGCTACAGAATTGAAGACACAGACGATATGTACAGATTCCTATAAATGCACAAATTACCAAAAGTGAATCAAGTAGATATAGTAACTCTCAATAACCCAGTAACATTCAGTGAAGTACAAAATGTAATAAAAAGCCTACCGACAAAGAAAAGTCTGGGACCTGATGGATTCACCACTGAATTCTACAGGAAATTTACAGAAGTCATAATCTCAATACTACTCAAATCCTTCAATGAAATTGAAAAGAAAGCAGTCCTCCCAAAATCATTCCTAGAGGCAAGTATTACATTGATACCAAAACCAGTGTGAGATGCAAAGAAAAATGAGAACTACAGACCAATTTGTCTTAGGAACATAGATGCTAAAATTCTCAATAAAATTCCTGTCAGTAGAATACAGCAAATCATAAAGAAGATTATACACCATGACCAGGTAGGATTCATCTCAGTGATGCAAGGATGGTCCAGTATACACACATCTATAAATGTAATACCCTATATCAGTAGGGGCAAAGCCAAAAATCATATGATCATCTCAAATGATGCAGAAAAAGCTTTTGATGAAGTCCAACACTCATTCATGTTAGAGTCTTACAGAAAATTGGTATAGAGTGCCTTGAACTGAATCTGATAAAAACCATCTATGACAATCCAACAGCTAACATAATTCTAAATGGGGAAAAACTGAAGTCTTTTGCTCTCAGATATGGTACAAGACAAGGATGACCTCTACCACCACTCCTATTCAATATAGTTCTGGAATCATTAGCTACAGCCATTAGACAAGAGAGAGATATAAAAAGAATAAGAATAGGTAAGGAAGAAGTTAAATTATCATTATTTGCAGATGACATGATAATCTACTTGGAAGCAAAAAACTCAACCAAGAAACTACTGGAATTAATACACAAATTCAGAAGCACAGCATGATACAAAGTCAACACACAAAAGTCAATAGCATTCCATTACATAGACAACAAACACACTGAGAGAAATTAGAGAAACAATATCTTTTAAAATTACACTGAAAAGTGAAATATTTGGGAATTAACCTAACTAAAGAAGTAAAAGACCTCTTCAATGAAAACTACAGCACTCTGAAAAAAGAGATCCTAGAAGATTTCAGAAAATGGAAAGATATTCCCTGCTCCTGTGTAGGAAGAACCAACATTATGAAGATGGCTATACTCCCTAAATTGTTATACAGATTTAATGTAATTCTCACAACATTGCCATCAACATACCTCATTGACCTGGATAAATCATTCCTAAAGTTTATTTGGAATCAGAAAAAACCTAGCATTGCAAAGACAATCCTGGGCAACAAACACAAGGGAACAGGCACTACAATTCCTGACCTAAAGTTATACTACAAAGCTGCAGTGATAGAATCAGCATGGTATTTCCAAAAAATAGTCGTGAGGATCAATAGAATAGATTAGAAGATACAGAAGCAAATACAAACATACTCAGCTGTTTAACAAAGGGACCAATCATGTTTACTGGAATAACAAGGAAAAACTGGCTCTCCACATGCCAAAAACTAGTACTTGACCCAGGTCTATCACCATGCACTATACTAAAGTCAAAACGTATTAAAGATCTAACTATTAAGAGGGAAACATTAAATCTCCTAGAAAAAACAGGGAGAAAATCGTGAAGACATAGGCACAGGCAAAGAGTTCATGGACAAAAGTCATAATGCACGTTTAACACTTGAAAGAATCAACAACTTGGACCTCCTGTGGCTAAGAAGATTTTATACCTCAAAAGAAATTACCAACAGAGTGAAAAGACAACCCACAAATTTTGAAAAGATTTTAACTAATAAATATTTAGACAAATGTCTTCTATCTAGTATTTATAAAGAATTAAAAACCATTAGAGTCCCAAAATTCAAAGACTCAATCCAGAAATGGGCATCTAATAGGAGCACATACTTCTTAGAGAAAGAAATTCTACAAGCTTATAAATACATGAAGAAATGCTCCACATTGCTAGCTATTAAAACAACACCTACATACCATATCACTCCATATGGCTATCATAAAGAAATCAACCAATACTTACCTGGCAGGGGAGATACCATGATCACGAAGGTGGTTTTCCCAGGGCGAGGCTTATCCATTGCACTCCGGATGGGTTGACCTCTGCGATTTCCCCAAATGTGGGAAACTCGACTGCATAATTTGTGGTAGTGGGGGACTGCGTTTGCGCTTTCCCCTGTTTAAAAAAAAAAAAAGAAATCAACCAACAACAAATGTTGGAGAGGCTTTGGGGAAAAAGGAACCCTTCTCCACTGCTAGTGGGGATACAGACTGGTGCAAACATTATGGAGAGTATTGTGGAGACTCCTTAAAAATCTAGAACTGGAAATTCCATTCAATCCCACTATACCTGTACTGAGAATTTTCCCAGAAGAACTGAAAACATCATATGATTGTGATATCTGTGCACCTATGTTTATAGCAGCACAATTTGTAATGGCCAAATATTGGGAACAAGCAAAATGCCCATCATCTGAAGAATGGTTCAAAAAGATGTGGTAATTTTATATAATGGAATATTACTCAGCCATAAAGAATGTTAAAGTAGAAGACTTCATATATAAGTGGGTATATCTTAAACATATACTCATAAGTGAAATAAACCTGACCTATATTTGTAAATATAGTATAGACTCCCTAGTTTAAGAACCCAAAAGAAGAAATAAAAATGGAGAGCCATAACAGCTGAATGGAAATCAAGGAGTTAAATGTTAAACAACAAAGTGACTGCAAGCAGCAAACATAGGAAACATGTCAGGAGCAAAACCATGCACAGGATGATTTAGATAACGGTCCCAAGAACCTCCAAAATGTTTATCATACTGAGGATAGCATTGTATAACACTAAAACTTAACCACGAAATGCCTGTCATTCTGGTCCTTTAGATGTGTGCTGCTTCTTATGTAATTTCAGTTACTGCTATACTCTCTCTGAAGCAAATGGTTGGTTTACAAGGAAATGAAAATGATATTAAATGAGAATAAAAAACTAGGAAAAATATCAAATGATTGACAGGCTACAATTTTGTTTATGCTTAAATTTCTAAAATCCTGTATAAAAGTATGTAACTGCTTTTATCACATTCTATAGAGATTTATTACAATATCAATGATTGATACCAATTCTAAGTTAAGTCTAAAATGTTTGATACTCAGAAAGACAGTGATGTTAAGCTCAAGTACCTATGTTACTGAGAAATAGTATCACTAATTTTTCTTCTCTAGGGTTAAGAATATAAGGTTATGGATCAAAAATTGGAGAAAAGGAAGGGCTACAAGGATAGGCAATATTTTGGCCCTAGCCCTTCAAAGTCAGTGAGGACTCAGGACATAAGAGAACCTGTCCTATTACTTAGTGGTTTCCCAAATTTTCTGTTCAAGGATATTATGGGGCTACAGAGTAAAGTGATTGAAGATATACTGTGTACCTAAGGAGAGTCACCTAGAGAGCAAATATTCTCTCGGGCTTTCACAGAGTGCAAATTGGTCAAGCAATGGCCGTGACTCATTCAGATGGCTGACACTGACAACCTTTCTACAGTGCACTGTACATGGTTTCACAGTAAACCCTGAGGGGATTTGACTGGCCTAGGGAGATACAAAAGTTACATGTTTTGTTATACAGGTCTTGCTTTAACTTGCCCTTAATCATCCAGCAGAAAAGTTTAACCACAAGGCATAAAATGTAAAGCTAGATTAGAATGCTGAGCTGTAAAAGGCTTAAATCAACAGCTTTCGTCATTGCCAGTTTTACCAATAAACTACTGTGATTATGGAACATTGGAATATGTATACAACTATTTTCTCTGAGTTCAATGAGAAGAAATTTTTTGTACCAATAATGATTAGAAAAAATTATCATGTCTACACCCTGTGCAGTATATAACTACTATGAGGACAACAGTATGCATTGTATCAAATACTGGAAATGTACTACTAATGTGTTTTGAAACTGTCGCATTGTTATTTATTATTAAATGAAATATAAAAAAGAGCCTGTGCTTGATTTGGACAATAATTTTCCATGTGTCTTATTTCAATAATCTCTGCTGCTCTAAAAATTGACATTTATTTATTCATTTATTATTTCTCACCATGACATACATACTATGAAGAAGCAGGACTTATGCTGTGTTGGATAGATCTATAATGTAGTTGTATTGTATTTGGTGCCTTGAAAGTTCAGTTCTTGTGAATAGTAATGTTGTGTTGGGAAAGTATGCAAGAGGAAGAGTAAATACATACGTTTTGATTTTAATCTTAGAACAAACTTGTCACATATAATTTGTACCCTATTAATTAGCTTAGAGTGATTTTTAATTATTGTTTGTGATGTGGTCTATTAAAGTATAAAGAGAACCATACAGAGAAGCCAGAACTCTCAAAAGATAAAATACAAGTAATAAAAAGAGGTGTCCTGTATAGCAAGATGGGAAGCGATTGTGCATCCAGGCTAGTGGGGTGATGGTGGGGTGCAAAGTAATTGGACCACAGGGCATCTTAGTCTTCAAAATACAGGTGTAGATGCTACCTTCTTCTGTAAAGATACCCTTCTATCCAAGAAGTGTCTGTATGTACATATATATATATATATATATATATATATATATATATATATCTGTGCATGCATATGTATGTGCACATGTATATGTGTATGTGTACATATTATTCATTTATGTATGCATGCATGTTTATATATAGGTAAAACTACAGATACAGTATTGATCATGGATATTCAACATGGCTGTGTGCTTAGAATGGTATCAAATTGGGTTGAATGTTCTACTGTTGCAGTAGTAAAGTTCTTAAATTTTCAATGTAGAGTGCATATTTCATTTTTTTACTGAGTCTCACACATGCATATGTAGACAAGGTATAAAAAATGGTGAATGTTTACAGTTAAAATAAAAAATAAGGGACAGCCATATAGCTCAGTGGACTAAAGTGCCTGCTTAGGCAGGTACAGCGAGCTGAGTTCAATTCCTGGTGTGCTATGCTTTTGCACTAAGGGTGCACTAAGACAGAGATTGAGACTAGGTGTAGTGGCCCATGCCTATAATCCTAGCGCTTGGGAATCTGATCTGTGTAGTGAGATTCTGTGAACTATGTGCTCAAATACATCAAAAATAAAAAAATAAATTTTAAAAAGGGCTGGTGAGATAGCTTAGAGGACTAAGCACGTATTTTAGCAAGCAAAGGGACTAAGGTCCATCCCTGGCACCACATGCCACGCTGGCCCCACCCCTGGCTGCGCTGAAAGAACCACATTGTCTGGGTGCATGCCTGCAATCCCAGAACTGGGGAGGCTGAAAAGAAGAGGATCAATGAGACACTGCAAAAAATACATTAGAAATAAATAAATAAATAAAAAGTACTACACTGAGACACATTGCCATTAAAACCCCTCAAAATACTTTGCTTTACTTTGAACACACTTGTCTCATGGTTCCTGCCATTTTGTAACACAGTTCTGAAAGTCCTCTTTTGTGAGTGTCTTTTGATGGCTATCTTGATGTCCTCAATTGATTCAAAATGTTTTGGCAATTTCTGTTATATGAAAGCATTACAGTATGCCTTCATCCACCTTATTTACCGAACCGTGCATCCTTTGACTTCTGTCTTTTCCCTAATGTCAAGATGAGCAGAAGGTAAGCATCTTGAATTGAGGCAGAGAAGATTTTAAAAAATAAAAAGAGTGAGGCAACTGCAATAGCACAAGTGAAGACACTGGTTAGAGATGATCTCCAGGACTGTTTCAGACAATCGTTAGAACAATGGAGCAAGTGTATTTGATGCAAGGAGAAATATTTGGAGGGGATTAGTGGCAGTCTGCCTTTTACTATACCATGTTTTTCAAATTTAAAAACTTAACTATCAAAGGGAGATTATTCTTTGTCTAATTGAACATTTTCCCCGTGTCCATTTATTTTATTCTTCATGTTTCCTATAACATAGATTCCTTATTTATCTATTGTTTTACTTTCATTTTTTTTATAGCTTGAATTATTTTCAAAAGAGTATGTATGAATTCACTTTTACATATGCATTGCACTTTGGATTCAAGGGATCATGCAATCTGTGTTGCCCACATCACTTGGTGACATGCACTGGAGATCTTTATTGATAGGTGCATAAGGGAAGTTATGATGTCTGAAGATTACCAATATTAGGTTAGCAGATCATCTATGAGTTCTTGTAGTATCCTGGAATGTAATTTATCTGTGCTGGAATATCTGGATTATTTCAGTAAAACAAGTACTGTCCTGTTATTTCTGTATATTTTGGACTTCAGCAATTTTTTTGGCTAAGTTTACTCTATGCTTTCATTTTTGACTTTTCTTCTTAGTCCCAGAAATTGAACTCAGACTTTCCAAGCAGGTGCCATCATGCCACTGAACTATACTCTGGGTCTTGCACTTTCCAATTTTTGGAGATTATTTTTTTCAATAAAAATATGGAAATAAAACACATGATGCCACTATTCACTTGATTGTTCACTTGTCAAAGTTAGAGGAATTGCCTGGAGCAAGAGACCCACTTCTTCAATATTTTGCTCAGTAGCTAAAAATATAATTTTGCTGGCTTCAATATTCCCAACAATATTTTCCAACAATCCAAAACATATTCTGGACCTTTAATTTTTTGACACAATTTCAAAATATCTGTGACATTATTTTTTACATATTTTTATAATTCCCCCCTTTGTTATGTGTGCGTATAATTTTGAAATCTGAGCCCAAGAACAGTTTTCTGATTATATTATAAACCTCCTTTGTTTTATCCTCATTGATAAATAAGTGATATTAATTAATGTAGTGCAAAAAATCCTCTTCCCCAGTTCTGCCATTTCCTACCTTGGTGGTTTGTTAGATTCTCTGCTAATTGATTATAAGTTTATTTTCTTTCATTTTTGAAAATAATTGTTTCAATGCTTAACTCACATAACAAAATAAACATACATAGTGAGGTTTTGAGGAGAGATCTGCAGTCTATCCAAGTTTAATAACACCTACATATGCCTAACTCAAATGGGGTCCGGAGTGGTCTATTATTTTAACAGTATTAGTGGAAGGAATGAATATATTCATGAATTTAGAAACAGGCAGGACCCTATAATATTGTTCCTTTAGATAAATATGCAGTTTATCTAAATGGTTTTGTTGTTTTTCCAGAGTTTTATTCTCTACGTTTCTTTTCTTATATTTCAACCTCAGTCAAGCTGTGGATTAAAATGCTAAATTAAATGTGATATTTTTACCTGTTTTTGAATGATTATTTGCTTAAACAATCAGTTTCAACAGAATAGTAAGGTCTTGGGACTTTTTTGTTAAAGAAAAATGTGATACAATAAGAAAGGATATGCCATGAGTGTATTTTGAAATAGTAAAGCTAAACCCAAACTCTCTGAAATAATATGAGAAAAATTTTAGTATGCTTGCATGTTTTCTTGTTATTAGTGAGAGTAGAACTCAAGACCTCATGCTTGCTGCACCACTGAGCTAAATGCCTGGCCCTGTGCTTGCTTTTCTAAGAATGTCCACTGTATTTATGGAATTACGAAAGAGGTTTTATACCTCCAAATATCAAAGAACATCAGATAAGATATAATTCATGCTAATAAGAAATTAAGGTTTAAGCATTTAGGAAAATAGATTATTATTTATTTATTTGGTACAGTGTTTCACTATGCAATTCAGATTCACAATGATCTTCTGTCTCAGCCTCCCCTTCGCTGGGATCACAGGTGTGCGCCACCATGCCAGGTTTCTGGGCCAGCAAGTCATGTGGATCAAGCTTGGAACCTTTGCCACTTTCCAGGCAGGTCCTTAGACCACTGAACTCCTTTCCCAGCTCTAATATTTTTAGATGACATTAATTTTGCAAGTCAAATGTTAAGCTGTTGGCATTGTGGGAAAGCAAAGTAATTGCCCACAAAACCTAGGATTGAACTATTGTTGCTATACTTCCTACCTTATGGTCTTTTTTAACTGTTGAGTTTTGTGTAGTATATTCTACGTAGATTGATAATTTGTTCAGCCCTTTAACATGATAGATTATGTTGAGTGAATTTTAAATATTGAGCTAGCCTTGTATATTTAGAATAAATCACCCATGGTCATGGCTTGTACTTCTAGTTTTTCTAAGTTATTGGTTTTGATTTGCTAATATCTTGTTTATGTATTTACATTTCTGTTTGTGGTAAACATTGGTGTGTTGCTATCTTATCTACGTGTCTGCTATCTGTCTGTCTATCTATCTATCTATCTATCTATCTATCTGCCTATCTATCTATCTATCTATCTATCTATCTCTAGTACTGGGGATTGAACCCAGGTGTTCTACACTGTACTACATTCCTGTTCTGTCTCTCTCTCTCTCTCTGTCTCTCTTTCTGTCTCTCTCTTTGTCTCTCTGTCTCTCTCTCTCATATGTATAATATTTTCTTGAAACAAGGTCTCCTTATGTTGCTGAGTTATCCAAACCAGCCTGTAATTTGTAATCCTCCTGCCTCACCCTCCCAGAACTCTGGAGTTATAAGTGTGCCCTTCCATGTTTGGCTTCTTGTAATATCTTTACCTGGTTTTAGTTTTAGAGTAATGCTAGCCTCATGGAATGTTAGGAAATATTCCCCCTGGGTCTGTTTAATAGAGGAGATTGTGGAAAATTGGTATATTTTTTTCTTCCCTCAATATTTGGAAAAATTGACTAATACAATCATCAGGGCACAGCACTTCCTTTATGGAATACTACTGTGTTTTACCAGGTTCACTTCTATTAATCCTATATGTATTTCCTTGTATGGCTGTAAGGAATTGGTCAATTTTACAAAAATGATTGGATTTGTGGGTATATAAATTATATTATTTTTGATCATCCCTTTTTATAACATATTTGTTATAAGATTAGTAGCATTGACTCATTTTTTTTTTCTTTCTGATATAACTTGTGTCTTTATTTCTTCTTTGGTTGCTATGTCACCGATTTATCAATATTTTGAAATTTTCAAACAATTACCTTTCAGTCTTGTTGATTTTTCTCTATTATTGTTCTGTCTCAAATTTTGTGGATCTCTAATCTAATATTAAATTGTTTTTCTTTTTCTGATTGTTTTAGTCTTAATTATCTGTTCTGCAATTTCCAAAAGAAGCTGAATCATTGATTTTTAGGGTTTTTTCTTTCATTTAAATTTAATACTGTAGATTTCACCCCATCCACTTCTTTTGCTACATGCCACAAATTTCAGTAACTTGTGATTTCAGTTTCATTCGCTTGAAAATATTTTTTAGTTTTATTGAAACTTCTTTGATCCATGGGTTCTTTAATAGTGTATGTGGTTTTTCCTTTGTTTGTTTTTAGCATTTATATTCCTAAACATTTGGCTACTATTTAGAGATCTTTTATTGATTTTTACTTTAATTAAGTTGTGGGCTGAGAGCATATTTATGTAAGTTTTATACTCTGAAATTTGTTGAGGAGTGTTTTATGGTTGGGAACTGACCAGGTTACACAGGGGCAGTCACAGCAGTTATAACTCATGACCGCTGGCAGTTGGTGGTGAGAAGACTCCATATGAATGGGCTATGTTCCTGGTAGCTGTAGAGTTCAAGATTTTGAATTCTTTAATGTCTTTGTTTCTTTTCCCTTCCTGATTTCAGGTTTCCTTAAGTCCTCTTTCTTCAGAAATCTCTTCCTGATAATTCTTTGGCTGTAATCCACTGTTACTATACTGAAGCTACATTGTGGTGTTGGGAAACTGTGGAATAGGGAGAATCATTCTGTCCTATGATGAAAACCCAATATTTTTTTATTGGGCTTTTATATTGGGGTGTGAAATGTTCACAAACATTTCTTTGTGATATATGCAGTGGTTCTCAACCTGTGGGTCACGACCCCAGCAGGGGTCAAACGACCAAAACACAGGGGTCTCCTAAAGCTATTCTGAATCATAACTGTAGCAAAATTACAGTTTTGAAATAGCCATCAAAATTATTTTTTGGTTTGGGGTCACCGCAACATGAGGAACTGTATTGCGGAGTCATGGCATTAGAAAGGTTGAGAACCACCGGATACAGCTTCCAGCTTCTCCTATCTCTCTCTCTCTCTCTCTCTCTCTCTCTCTCTCTCTCTCTCTCTCTCTCTTTCCTTGGGATCAGGGTTCAAACTTATGACCTTGCACTTGCTAGGCAGGCACTTGTGCCATGGATCTATCTCCCCAGGTCCCTCTCCCATCTCTTGACCTGACCCTTTCTGTGCTATTTCTCTCATGGCTACAAAGGTGTCCATTTGTTTCTGTGAAGCCTGTTAAATAGTTCTCTCAGGAGACAGGTGAGGCATGAAGGTGACTGGTGCTGGAGTAGAGGAAGGTACTTCCCTTAGTGGTAATATGGCTCTGGTAAAGTCTTTGCCCTCTCCACCCCCAGCCCCAGAGTAGCCTTTGTTATGGATGAGAGTCTGAGTTTGCTATTTCACAATGATTATTTGTTGGTAACCCTTGCCAGATCTGGGGGTATATGGATCTTCAGGACAACTTAGTGGTGTTTCACCACTTAAAGTCTACCAGGGCTGGAAGGGTGGTTATGTAGGATAAAAGTTTCAATTTTCCTAGTAGTTCACTTATAGCTATTCATGAAAATCATAATTGATGTTTCTACAAATAAAGGGGTTGAGGATCTTTTGACCAGATAAGCACATCCTGACTGTAATAAGCCTGTTTTTCTATGTCTTAGAGTGTTCGTTGGCCATGAAAGTTGTTCTTTAATTGATCTCAGAATAACTCATGGAATTTTAGTTTGTCTAGCTTGTTCTTGTTTTGAATTTTTAAGTGATAACTTCTAACGGTCACTGTGTTAAAGCTGGAACTACAAACCATTCAGAGTTATATTTAATAGTTTTTAATTATTAAAAAATAGTTATTCATTTTAATGAGAAAAAAGAATAGCAGTGAAACAGTTTCAGTACAGGTTAGTAGGACGTTTACAATATTTTATACATTGCATATTGTTGTCTTCATAGCAGTAATTCAGAGGACAAGATGTAGACATGATATCTTGTCTAAACAATATTATTACAAACTTTTATTCTTAGTGAACTAAGAGAAAGTAGCTGTATATCCATCCTAACCTTCTTTGTGTGTGTGTGTGTGTGTGTGTGTGTGTGTGTGTATGTTTCTTTCCCCCCTTTTTTTCACAACACACACATCTCAAAGGAAGAAGTACAAGAGGCAAATAAATACATGAAAAAATGCTCCACATCACTAGCCATTTGTGAAATGCAAATGAAAATATCAATGAAATATCATCTCACTCCAAACAGAATGGCTTTCATAAAGAAATCAACCAACAACAAATGTTGGAGAGGCTGCAGGGAAAAGGAGCCCTTCTCCACTGCTGGTGGGAATGCAGACTGGTGCAACCATTATGGTAATGAGTGTGGAGGCTCCTAAAAATATCATGGCTGGAAATCCCATTTGTCTCAGTTTCTCTTCTCTTGTTGTTGGGACAAATACCCAACACCCAAAATGAAGGAAGGAAAGGTTTATTTAGCACTCAGTTACTGGAGGTTTCATGCCATATACAGCTGGCTCCAAGGCTAAGTGGCATGGGGCAGAGAGCAACAATCATAACAGTGGAACAGCAATAATGGCGACAGTGAGAGAGTCAAGCTATGAGCCCCCAGTTGGGTATAGAACTCACACCCATAATCCTAGCAGCACTATGACTGATAATCCCAGTGGATCATGCATAATTCCAGTGGATCATGAGTTAATCTCAGACTCTAGAAGTCCCCCCCTCCGTGACTGCATGAGACTTTGGGAGTACAACTAGATACAATCCATAACACTGTCCAATAATTTTTGATAGTATAAATTTTGTTTTGCTAATTTATAACGGAAAGTCTAAAAAATGCTTAAAAGTGTTAAATAAGAATTTAAATCTCTCTTCACATTTGGCATTTTTTCTTGATTATCACTGCATACCATGGAATTTTACTGCTGTTTGTTTGTTTGTTTCTCAGCATTCCTAACACAGATGCTGGGTTTGTGATATTGACAAAGTTGCTTATTGTCTTTGTGTCTCAAGTTCCTCATTGTTAATATGAAGTATTAATAGTACATGTCTCTTAGAATTATATGGAGATCAGCTGTAAAAGCCATAGCACAATAAATGTCTGGCTCATACACACAC
The DNA here is from genome assembly GCA_004027025.1 of Myocastor coypus. Classification (NCBI taxonomy): domain Eukaryota; kingdom Metazoa; phylum Chordata; class Mammalia; order Rodentia; family Myocastoridae; genus Myocastor; species Myocastor coypus. The sequence continues at coordinate 6,669 of PVJA010039456.1, read as the reverse complement.
AAATGTTGACAATAAATGTTGACCTCTTATCAACACGTTTATCATTAATCTCTCCAGATGGAGAAAACACAGTTAAAACTCTTCTTTTCTTTTCCTTAATTTAGTTATCTTTCTGGATTTTTGGCTTAGAATTTTGTGCACTTTGACCTCCAGCAGGTGTGTAACTTCTGGAAGCCATGGACTTGATCACATGGGAACTTGGCCACTGTACCATCAATGTATCAGGGCACAAGTCATTGAGCTGGTCCCTGAGGACTCCTTTGTCTCCCACATGGTGACCATATAATACAGGATGGAAAGTTACTTAAGATCAATCTAACATAAAAGTGGTTATGGAAAAAGACACATAATAGTCTTCTTTGCTAGTTGTTTCTGCAAATTTTTTAGTGATTTTAGCCTTCAGTTGTAGTAGAAATATTGTATTTTAAAAGAGTTCAACTGATTTATTTTAACTTTATTTTTCTAGCATGGACTCCTCTCTTAGTTTTGATAGCATTGTATTACACTGGGATGTCTGTGGCAGAAGGCAGATATGGTGAGCAGTTTCAAAGGTCTTGCGTGAATCAGAACTGCATAACCATAAGTGCGTTTCTAAAATTCCATTTGCAGCCGAGGCCAAGGCTCAGGGTTTTGACAGTGCCTTAGGGGAGCATTCTTCTCTGGAAACTGGCACTCGATGATGAAGAACACCGGTGCAAATCGGGGCACATTTAAAGAAATTCAACTGCAAAGGATGCCTGTATCTTTAAAACGTCTTCATGTGAATTTTCAATAAGCAGAGGGATTTTTTTCTTTTCTTCTTCTTCTTCTTCTTTCTTTTTTTTTTTGCATTTACGCGAAGAAAAGAGAAGAACTCTCATCTCTATGTTATAATTTCTTACATATTTGCTACCTTTAGTCTCTCTTTTTTTTTCAATACTAGGGAATTGAATCTAGGGCTGCTCTACTACTGAACTACATTCACAGCCTTACCCTCCCTCCTTTTCAGATATGATCTTACTAGGTTGTCCCGGGAGGACTTGATTTGTAATCTTTCTTCTTCAGGTTCACTAAATGCTAGAAGTGTGTGTGTGTGTGTGTGTGTGTGACCATGCCAGAATTTGGGTCACTTTCATTTTTTATAATAATTTAACTACCTTTCTCTTAAAGTTATGGTAAACTCATATATATGTATATATATAGATATATATATGTGTGTGTGTGTGTGTGTTTGTGTGTGTGTGTGTGTGTGTGTGTGTGTGTTTGGTGATAAATGCCTTATGGTGTTAATGGAACAGTTGAATACTCCTCTAATGCGATTTATAGTAGCTTCCGAACTTGTAGTCAAAGTCTTTTAAAGTCTAAAGAATTTTTTTAGGCTTCCTTTTATAATCCAAGAATGAAATTCCACAATCTCTTTATTGTTTTTAGGAGGATATAACCCCCTTAATTTTGACAAATTTTCTTTTGTAAGCTCTATTGAGCTTGATAAATTCCCCTCTGAAGATAGCAAAGTACTTCCGGAGTCATCATCACTCAATTATCGCAATAAGCAAGCAAAGGAGGGCAAGCATCTGATGCTTGAGCCACGATATAACTGCATCTACCTGCTCTTTTGGAATTGTTGGGGGTATGGAAGCGAGATTCTAGCAATAGTCTAAGACAGTAGTCTTCTAGAAACAGGATCTGTATTATTCCTCAGAATTCCCTATTTCTTGGAATGAGCACACAATGTTCTCGTTCCTCCTACAGAAGATTTTGTATTGTGTGCCCTAAGGTTCTCCTCATTTTACAGAAGAGAGATTGCCTCAATCCCTAGTGCTTCACACACGTGTGAATGGTTTGATGTAGGGTGGACCAAAAAGCATGGAACTAACACTTAAGTTAGAAAATGACCTTACTATTTGAGGAAGATCTTTTTCTGGCTTAAAATACGGAGTCAGTCGTGTTGCACACTTTTTTTTTTTAAGGCACTAAGCAGTCTCTTTTTGGTCCTTATTTACTTTCTCAGGATCTGTCTTTCTCCTGTAGAATTTCCTATTTCTTAGAATGGGGCACAGTCTTTTTTTATTTATCACAGAATCCCTGGCACCTTGAATAAAAACTCACAAGCAATTCATGTTCCATAAGTATTTTTCCTTATAGCATGAGTTCCAGGTCCAACATGAAGAAACTTAGGAGCAATATCCCTCAAATAGTTTCTATCCTGACCCTTCAGTAGCTTGCTGAGTTAAGAAGACAGAAAGTCAGGGAGAAAGATTCTAAGGCTATATGAGTTCATTATTTCAGTCGAAGGGGTCTTCTGAGCCTCCCTGACTTCTCTGGTTCATTGTTTTGCTTGTTCCTTCTTTTAATTTTGATGCAGCTCAGTGTCTTTCCAGTAGATTTCATGAATTTTATTTTGCTTTGGTTAGTTCAAGTTCAGTTTTTGTCACATGCAACCACTATAGCTGCCTACTGGATACTGTAGTTGCAAATAGTTCAGTTGTATAAACATAATGATGACTATAAAGGGGAGTAGGATATGATATAAGAACACATGGGAGTACCTCTCTTGGCTTGGTGAGCACAAGGATGTTCTCTGGAAGAAATTCTGTCAATGCTGGACTGTATCATCCTCTAGCTGCAAGTAGGGAGTGACAAGATGAGGTTGATTTCAGGAGCACCACTCTGGCTGCAGTGAGGAGAACTGGTGAGGAGGACTAGATGACTGGAGGGCATGGGCCTGTGTGAAGGCTGCTAGAGCAAGACACGGAAATGGTGCCAACCTGCACTCAGGGGTTGCTAGTTCTTGTCTTGCAAGAAACAGATGCCAAGACGAAATTAGACATGCAAGAGATTTATTGGGAGAGGTGCAGGGAGAGAATGAGCGGGCAGGTAAAGGCAGATGTGATGAGGCTGGTTCTATGAAAGTAGAGGGAAGGGAACAGAGTTGGATAAGAAAGCCCTCAGACTGCGTTGTGGTTCTGAGAACGTCTTGGTCTGGCTAATGAGCATCCAGAATAAACACTGTCTAGATGCATCCACAAAGTAGGCCTAGAAATGTAGGGCATGTTTTTAACAAAATCATGTCTAGGACTAGAAAGGTAGGGGATTTCTCTGGGCGTATTGTTTCCAACAAAATCATGTCTCCTTTAATGAAAATGGAAAAACAGATCCATGGTAGGTGATTGGCAGTAGCTTTCTAATTTTAGGAATTCAGGATGATCAAACACTGTACACAGAGGTTTCAAAAGTTTATCTACAGAACTGCTTATAATATCACTCATGTATGGCTTTCATAGGAGGTGATGTTAACAGTGAAAAAATACTTATAAGTTTTAGAGTCTTATGAGCGACCGAGGACCAATAAAACAGGGACATATTGGAGGTGGACGGTGGGAACCTTAGTAATTGATGATGTGAGACTGTGTTCTGCTCTGGCCCTTCTTTAGGGATGTGGATATTTTATGTTCTTTAGAAGTTGATGTCAGCCTACTGCAGTTTTATGGATGCCAGCACAGAACACACTGGATTTCTGAGTTAGATCCATGAGTTTACTACCTGTGCCACTGTAGGCAGTATGAACATTGCCATGTTTACACTGGCTTCTCTTGATTCAAAATTCCCGCAGGGAATTTAACAGAGGAGTGTGTCCCTGAGTTTAGGGAATGTACTATCTTTATGGAAAGTAGTAGGCATATCTGCTGCTCTTTGTCTTTAAGGGTATACCTTGAAGTTGCACTGTGCTGACAACTTTGAGTAATCGCTTGGATGAAGAGCAGTGGGTGTATTGCATCTTTGATTTGGACAGCAAGACGTGTAGGGTTGCTAGAGCCTAGACATAAGACTCAAGTTGTTAGGGTTATTTATGCTAACAATGCATTGCTCAACCCTATCCTGTCTTGGCTTTCAGTTCATTTCTATGCCTATCTAACCTCATTGCCTTTCTGATACATTTGGCCTAAAGAGATTGTGGAAAGGATCGGACCAGTTTCATATAGTATTTAATAAAGGATTATATTAACTGGACTTCAGCAATAAAGCTAATCAGAAGTATGTATAGACTTCATCCATGTTGCATGAAGTCCCATTCTTGGCCTTCTGTGGTTAAGTCCCTGATGAACCAGTATGCCTTATCTCAGACAATTACAAATATAGTACAGTTTGGATATAGTAGCACAGACCCATTATCCCAGCACTCTGGAACACTGAGGAAGGGTGACTAAAAGTTCAAGTCTGTCCTAGGAAATTGAACAAAATAAAAAAATTAAGTAATAATGAGACTACAAATATAGCTCAGAATGAGGCCCTGTATTTAACCCCCAGGGCTAGAATAAAACAAATAAAAACAAAACATATAGCACAAGTCTAATACAATATTCATTAATAAACAAGCAAGAAACTTGGTTCCATTGCTGTTAACTAGGAAAAGTGGCCAATTAACCATCACTGTACTGGAGAGACATTCCATGATACATTTTCTCATACACATTAATCCAGGTCACTCCAGTCAGGGATGTGTTGTGAAGCTTGATTTAGAACATTAATTTCTTATTTTATTTATGCTACATGAATAGCATATCAGGTCTGTACAACCTTAATGCTATTTGTGATAAAACACTGGGATGGTAGGCCATCAGGAGAAGCATATGAATGTGTATCAGTTAGACTGGAGTAAGGTTGTATCAGTCTGCGTGTTTGTACCTATTTAAGAGCAATTTACTACTGAAGCTTTTCTTTTCTTTCTTTTTTTTTTTTGTCTTTTTGAGACAGGGTCTCACTGTGCAGTTCAGGCTGGCCTTGAGCTCACTTTTGTAGCCCAGGCTGGTCTCGAACTCGCACCGATCCTCCTGCCTCAGCCTCCTGAGTGCTGGGATTACAGGTGTGCACCACCATGCCCGGCTCTGAAGCTTTTCTTGATGGAGGCGTCAGTCACAGCAGTTTAGTTTGGTGCCATACATATCCACTTGAGTTGTTTCTGTCTTTATAGCATGACAATGGTATAAAGAGGTACCAGTAGTGGGGTTGGGTTGCTAGATGCTATTTGCTAGGCAGTGGCATGGGAATTGGGAGACCAGGAGAGCATTATTTCTTATTCCATACCTGACAGGTTTCTACATTTGAAGTATTATCTAAGTGCCAGAGCTGTTCTGCTTCCAAAGTCATGCACTGGTATATGCAGTCCAGCAGCTGTAGGTTCTCTTTTCTCTGTCACCTTTGACTCAGACCTAGACTTTTTGTCTAGAAGGATATGTACATATGAAGCAAAGCATTTTCTCAAAACTTACAGAGACCCAAAACATTCCCAGTGTTGATCCTGAAAAGTTATGTAAGGGAGCGGAATGAACAGTGTTGTAAACCAAGTTACCATCCTTATGATCTATGACCTTGTCAGTTTCGAGAGATATTCCAGGCTGCTGAACCAAAGTTAGATGATGATGATGATAATGATGATGATGATGATGATGATGATGATGATGATGATGATGATGATGATTTCTGAGTAGGCTTCCAACTAAAGAGTGGACCAATCAGAGTAGCACAAAGTGGAAGTTAGGGAAGGGACTCAGCATGCTTAGGAATGGTCAAGATTAGAGATTGCATACATTCTGTGTGCCTACTAGATGAACTCTGAGCTTGGAAATTCCAGGACTTTTACAGTGAGCAGTAAATATACATACTTTGTTTCTTTCATGCTGTTGGATTATTGTAAACACAATTCCAAGAAGAAGCCTGTGTAAAGCTTGGTCATGGTATTGCACTCTTAGCCCACAGCAAAACTTGCAGGATTAGAGAGGCCTTTAGGAATGTAAGAAACAATCCTCTGAAACTTTTCACTATTTTCACTGATAGGAACTTAACATTCTGCAGTGTCCTTGAGAAGATAGCCCTCAGGAAACTATTTGATCTTGGTGTCAGTAATAATTGGGTCTCTACCTAACAATTATAAATATTGAAATATACTTTTCTTCTTCCTTCTTGGTCAGTGGAGAAGTTGAAATTGAATATATGACTCAATTCTAGCACAGTTCCTGGAACAAGTAGGTCTTCAATAAGTAATGCTGATGAAGGATATAGCACTTTAAAGTGAGATGTACATTTGTGGGTGGACTCACTGCTGGCTCCAGTTCATTTTCCCAGTCTACCATCCCTTTATCTCAGTTTTTCATACTTACCTTAAAAACTCTAACTAAAATTACATTTTCAGTTTTTATAAGATGGAATTCAGATCCAGGCCTTCTAACTTCTGTGGTAGTATGCTGTATTATCTCTAGTTTTGTTTTCTTTGAAGTTGGAGAACCATTGATTAATATATATCGCTCAAAAAATTTTTGATGTTTTTTTACTCTCTCATCCATCTTCTCTGTTCTGGTTCAGTTTCTAGTGATTTAGTCATTTGTTGTTGCTTCCTGTAATTCAGATTTTTTTTTTAATATAAGACCCAGACTAGGCAAAATAGTCTTTTGGGTCCTAATTTGAGGATTTCTTCTAGTCACCCCCTCTCCTCTTTTTCAAGGTAGCCCAGTGTTTCCAGGCCTTTCAGCTATGCATATTACCAGGTGACCATTTTGAAGCCATTTTTACTCCATGAAACAATAAGGTATTCATTTATGTCCCTTGCCCCTTGTCTCATTTTCAACAAACAATCTCAATATTTCTTTCATTTCTTTTTGTATTGAAAAATTTATGGGGCTTTATATGTTGTAA
>PVJA010039455.1:0-19136 GCA_004027025.1 Myocastor coypus | reverse complement strand
GACCAAAAATTGGAGAAAAAGAAGAGCTATAAGGATAGCCAATATTTTGGCCCTAGCCCTTCAAGGTCAAAAAAGACCCAGGATATAAGGGAACCTGTGCTGTAATATCCTATAACTCAGAGGTGTCCCAAATTTCCTGGTCAAGGAGATTATGGGACCTCAGAGGAAAGGGATGAATAAACTGTGGTGCGTCTAAGGAGAGTCACCCAGAGAAAAACATTCTCTCAGGCTTTCACAGAAAGCAAAATGGCCAAGCAATGGCCGTGACTTGTCCCGAAGGCTGACACTAACAACAGTTCTACAGAGTACTGCCTATGGTCCCAAACTTAATCCTGAGGGGATTTGACCCTGGAAGATACAAAAAAGAAATGAATGTTTTGTTATACAGGTCTTGCTTCAACTTGCTCTTAACCACCCAGCAGGGAAAAAAAAATGCTTAATTACAATGCATGGAACGCAGAGCTAGATTGGTGAGATGATCTTTAGGAGGCTTAGATTCAATAGCCTCCAACGTCACAAACTTCACTGGTGGCCCACTGCAATTGCAGAACATTTGACTGTATATGTACCTGCTTCCTCTTAGTCCAAAGAGAAGTATATTCTTTTCCTTTTTTCTTTTTTCTAAGCAACATCAATAGGGAGGTGGGTCATGCCCACACACTGTACTCTGTAAAACGATTGTGAGGACAATATGCAATATGTCAACTTTCAAAGAAATGAAAGGGGAAAAGAAAAAGTAATAATAATAATCTTGATTTAGAAGGGTTAATGTTTAATTGTTTGATCAAGCTTATATACCTATATGTATTAATCTAAACTGATCTGATGATGAAAATGTGTAATATAACTCGTGTTAAATTTAAACAATAAAAAAGGAAAAAAAAAAAAAAAAGAGAGAGAAAGAGCCCAGCACAATGATTTGAATGTTGTAAGTGTGACAAGAAAGGAAGATCCAATAAAGCCTGTATTTATGGACTACAAAGAGAGCTGAGGAGATCTTGATTGATGGGAAGGAACAAGAGAACATAACAGATAATAAGGGCATCACAAGAATCAGCAGCACTCCACCCTTTTCATCCTCAGACTTGCAAATGTGAAAGACTTTGTTTTGATGAGAAAGCCACAGAGCACCATGTTCTAGAATAGTGGCTGCCTGGATATTTTATTTCTTGAAACTGGATTCCATGTCCTCAGTTATCCAGGCAATTGACTCCTACTAGAGTCTGACTAACATTCATGCTGGCTACAGACCTTGACACCAGCTACATGGCTCTGGTTTTAGATGCATGTAGAATCCAAGTAATGTGGGGTCAGGAAATCTTCTACCCAAATATCAGAAAGTCATGAAAGGCAGTCAGTGTGCTCTGGGAAGTTAGTGTGTGAAGCTGTGTGTGGGAATACAAAGGTGCAGAGCAGACCCCAGAAGTCTGACAAAACCAGGGACATGGATTTCTGAGGAAAACTGCAAGGAAAGAGCAGAACAGGCCCGAAAGAGAAGCCATAAGAGCAATAAGCACAGGAAATGTTATGAGGCTGAGCCCTTTGGAGTTCACATCTTGTCACAGCTAGCCTCCAGTGTTGCACATGGACAGGATCCAGTGTCTGCCCTTTTGGATTTTAGACTTGCTTTGGTCTCATTCGTTTGTATTCCCGCTGTTTTTAATGTCTGCCTTATGCCATTGAATGTTGGAAGTGTTTAAACTTTCTCATCATTTGTGCAGGGGATCCCAGCTAAGAGCTTGACTTAAATCTCAAAGGAGATTTTGGACTTGGACTTTTTTAAGCAATACTGAAATTGTTAGGACTTTGGCAACTCTTGGAGATAAACTAAATGACTTCCATACAGGGATATGCATGAGTTTTGGGGAGACCAGATGTGGAATGTTATGGTTTCTGTTTAGATGTTCCTCCAAAGCCTCATACAATCATGGGAGGCATGCCCTTTTAACTTTGGGTGTTAGCCCTGTTTGTCTTAGCATGGTGAGAAAGGAATTAAGACTGAGATATTCTACTGGATACAAATACAAAAATGGGCCAGCAGTTTTTACTGACCCAAATTCTTCTGGTCCAGAATATTTTGCAGTCTACAGGAGAACATAAATTACTTTGCAATCATTGTAACTACCAACTGCTACTGAATTAAGACTAACAATGTTTCTCAATGGTCACATAATTCAAGAAACTGAGGAGAGGATAATTCAGGACTTAAACAGAGCTTTTGTTAAATGTTGTTGTGCCCAGAAGCAATATCATGTGACCAGTGCAAGCATTATTTACATTTCAAATGCATTTTCAAATTTACTTTTATGGGTACTCTCTTCGGTGTTTTTAATACATGTAAAGTACAAACTTCGCAAAAAGCTTCTGCAGGAACCATAAAATATTTTATGTCTTTATTTTTAGAAGGCTTTTGTAATTCCTTGAGGACATTCTTGTGAATATCATAGAATACAGGTCGCAATGCAAGGGAATAAGCAACAAAATGGTAGGTCAAGACATATAAGTTGGAAAATATAATGAGGAGAAAAAGACAAAATGGCATAGTAAGCAGCAAGAGAGCATATAACGGGTTGACAGGGAGATGAAAAAGATTAATTCCTGCTGCTTAGCACCATTTCCTGTGAACTCAGACACCTACAATACTAGAAGTAAATTACAAATATTGCAGTTGCCTTGCTTTTTTTATCAAAGTGTTATTAAATTGCATGTTTTATAACATAGGTTATTATCCTTTCTGTAAATGCTGCATCATGTTATTATTCTACAGAATGCATTTGGTTTTTTATGTGTGTACAGATATAAGAGTTCCTTTCAGTGTTTCCATGGAGACAACACCAGGACCTGGTACTGGGCATTCAGATATGGCACTTTATGTGACCATAGTTGGTAGATAATCTACAACTATCACAGCTTGAGGAGGGTATCTGTCATACACTTCCTTGGAGATTGTAGGGAACAAATCTTTATATGCAAACAATGGAGGCTTGAATTCCAATTTTAAAAATTTATTGCGCTCTTCCAACTGCATTGTGTTAACTTCTCAAGACTGAAAGATAACAGACACATGGCTCCATTCTTGAGGAACATGTTAGTCTAAGAACTGTTTGGACTGTGGGGCAAGAAAAAGCCCTGTACACCTTCTGGAATATATCTGTCCTCCAGAGAGGACCAAAGACACTGTAGGTATATGACAGCCAGAGATAATTAGTAGTAAAGTCTTGGGAAAATATAGTGACTGGCAAGAGGTGAATTTACAAGGAGTTCCTGTTGCTTACCCCCTCCTTCCAGATTCTTCGTTATGCCAGTAGACACTAGTTCCACATGGTAGCTGAGTGGAAGACCAACTCTTATATTTCTATACCACTTGGGACAGGAGAAAGTAGCCTTGACTTTAGAAACATATCCCTCAAGGACAGTGAAGACTCAGGACATAACAGAACCTATACTAAGAGATCCTATAACTCAGTGGTTTTCCAAATTTTCTGTTCAGAGAGATTGTGAGGCTACAAAGCAAAGGGATTGAGGATATATAGTATGCCTAGGGAGAGTCAACTAGAGAGAAAATATTCTCTCAGGCTTTCACAGAGAGCAAACTGGTCAAGCAATAGCTGTGACTCATCCAGGTAGCTGACACTAACAACAGTTCTACAAAGCATTGTACATGGTTTCAAAATAAATCCTGAGGGGATTTGACTAACCTTGGGAGATACCAAAGTTACATGTTTTGTTATACAGGTATGGCTTTAACTTGCCCTTAACCACCCAGCAGAAAAGTTTAATCATGTGGCATACAACGTAAAGCTAGATTAGTATGCTGAGCTGTAAAAGGCTTAAGTCAACAGCTTCCAACATTGCCAGTTTTGCCAATAACCCACTGTGATTATGGAACATTGGGTTATGTATACAACTATTTTCTCTTAGTTCAGTGAAAAAATTTTTTGTACCAATACTGATTAGAAAAATTGCCAGGTGTGGTGGTGTACATCTGTAATCCCAGAACTTGGGAGGCTGAGGCAGGAGGATCACTGTGAATTCGAGACCAGCCTGGGCTACAAAAGAGAGCTCAAGGCCAGCCTGAACTGCATAGTGAGACCCTGTCTCAAAAAGACAAAAAAAAAAGAAAAATTATCATGTCTACACCTTGTACTCTGTATAAATGTTAGGACAACAATATACATTGTATCAAATATCGGGAATGTACTACTAACTTTTTTTTGAAACTGTCACATTGTTATTTCTTATTAAAAGTAATAAAAAATAAGTAAATAGATGCAAAAAACAGGAACATATCCTTTAGCTGATCAGACCCAAGAATTCACTAACTGTAAGATGTATCTTGTTTGTGTATGCCTCCACAAAGGAAAAATGCAACCAAGCAATTATAAGATGCCATTGATTGCATGATATACCCTGATATCGAGGAAACTAAAATTTGATAATGAATGTGAATCTTAGAATTAATGAAATGCTGTCAATCTTGTAGTAAGTCCTTTAATAGCTACCAGTAGAAGTGTGCTCTGTTAGACCATATGCTGGTGTTTTGGGATATTGCATTTTATGCTTTTGAGTTTCAACATCTCTACAAAGTTGCTCTATGTGTGTGTACATGAGATAAGTAAGCAACATTTTATTATGAAGAAGGCTTTGTGTTAGACGTTTGTGCCTAAATTCAATCTCATTTATATGTTCTGAGGACACAACAGGTAAACTAATCTAAGTCGTGGTATTCATAAGTTAGGTATACTAAATGCATTTTCAATGACACAATTTTAACTTAAAAAAATATTTATCAGAACTTAACCTGTCCTAAGTCAAGGGACATCTGCACAGTACTTTAAAATTTCACAAAACAATCCATGTATATGAGTATGAAATAGTAGAGTCAAAAATAAAATTATAACATGCCAAGACTACTCTTTGGCAGCCATTCCACTAAGTTAATAACCAAGTTCTTAAGGTGGCATCTAGGGCATTATATTATATTATATTATATTATATTATATTATATTATATTATATGATACTGTAGAATTTCTGTAGCTCTAAGAACTTAGTCTCAAGGTTGTGTTCCTCTAGCTCTCCATCCTAGACCTCTCCTCCCTTCTTTCCCTCCCTAGATGCTTTTGTCTGCTCTTCATTGATTTACACACTATTTGCTGATAATTTTAAAATTTATACCTCTTTCTTCAGTTTCACCCTTGAACGCCAAAATAGGATCAGCATCTCCTTCTGTTTGTCAAGAATAAGACTGCTCTGTCTAGACTTGAGTGTTGTCGATTGCTATTTGGTGACCTGTATAGTGAGTAACTTATTAGTGTGCCTGATGTGGCTGCAAGTGTCACCAAGGAAGCCCAACGTATCTCAGTCCAATATTTCATCCCTGCCTAAATAAGTAACTATAGGCCATATGGAGCCACAGTACTCAGCTCAAGAGTTCATGGGACTTCAGTCCAATTTTCTAAACCATTGGTTATACTGTGGGGTAACATAACTTTATACAATAGTTTGTACTAAATCTGACTGTGAAAAACTATTTCTAGTATAAAATCATTGAAGACAATAGCAAGTAGAAGTCAAGACCACTGGGGGAGTAAGTAATAACATTAACTGAAGAAGACTACAGCTTTTTTGTTCTGGTCAATATTAGATTTTGCCTCTCCTCTCTCTTTTCAATTTATGACCATGTGCTCTGGGAAGAAAAAAAAAGTGAGATATCAAAATTATAATCCCTTAGCATAGTCTCTGAGGTCTGTGCTTGCTTTATGATTTTGTTCTCTGACTGTTCTTCATTTTTATTGGCTGGCTGGCTCACTTCTGCCATCTAGGTCACTAAAATTATAAACGGGAGAAAACATGGTATCTAGTCATCATACTGCAGGATATTGAAAATGCCAGACCCACACAGTTGTACTTCATTTATTGGTACACAACAAACTAAAATACTGAGTGTGTGACTCACTGGATGGTAACAGACAGGAAACATGATAATTCGGACGTGTGTGCTTCTGATGTTGATAATATGGGTGGGTGGGGTGAAAGGCAGGGCCCCAGCCATTCTTCAGCTTCAGCAGCTGATCCCATTAAGTAATGTCATTGGGAGGCATTTACAGTTTGAATTGCACTATCAGTCTTATTGCTAATATCTGTAAAGAGGCTGCTCTTCTCTTCCTTTGTACAGGTTCATGGCTCACCATTTTTGGCTTACCATGTTTCTGAGAACAAATCACAAGTCCCTGGCTCTCATGAGCTATTCCATATGAAATCAAGTCCACAGGAGTCCTAGCATACTATTTACTTGCAGAATTACTGTTACTCTTATTGTTATTATTTTAATTTATGTATTGTTACAGGGTCTCACTATATAGCTCAGGCTTGTAGTGATCCTTCTGTTTCAGCCTCCCCTGCACTGGGATTACAAGTGTATATAACCATGCCCCATTTCAGTAGCCAGCTCCATGGGCCCAGGGTGGGCCTAGCATAGCATGCAGTACTGGGGATCAAACCTGGGTCTTTGCACTTTCCAGGCAGGCCCTTAAACTGCTAAGCTATCTCCCTGGCCCACAATTACATTTTAGATTAGAGTTTCTAAGAGTAAAACTCCATTATTGGGGATAAAAAGAGAAAAATTCTATTTCACTTTTGCTTATGGGTTGAATTCGATCTCCCAAAAAGAGTAACATCCAAATCCCCATCCCCTATCGATCTTGCCTCTTTTGAAAAAATGTTCTTTGAAGATGTGATCAAATTAAGATCAAGTTGTGCTGCACTAGGGTGGCTGAAATTTATGATTAGTGTCTTTATAAGAAGAAAAGATGAGACACAGGGAAGAGACTGTCTGTCATATAAAGGCAGGCCCAGAGATTGGAATGATTTGTCTACAAAGTAAAGAACACCAAGATTGTAAGGATCCTGTCTCAAACTCTCCGATAGACAGCAGTTTCACTATCCACTGGATGTTAGATTTCTGGCCTCCAGAGCAGTGAGAAAATGAGTTTCTGTGGTGTTCAGCCCACTGCTTGTGATGGACAGAGGAAACTAACAACCCCCTTTCATTTTCTCCACCCCAACTCTCCTTGAGAAGCTGGACTGAATGTACCTAGGAGGTAGATAAAGTGACCTTGATGTAGGTGTGCACAATAAGCCCTGGGAAGTATATTAAGCAGCTCACCTAAAAATCCTGGTTCTTAAATTCTTAGCCCAGGGTTTTAAAACATAAAATAAATAGAGTATGGTTAAAATTATGAAATCCCTCTGCCCTGTCTTTCCTGTTGCTTAGATCTTTGGTCCCCTCTAGCATATATTCACCTGATACTGAATGTGAGACCACAAACAAATTATTCTGGAAAACCAGATGTTACCCATCCCTCAGAGCTGAAGGCAATCAGCTTCCAAGCCAGCAGGTCTGCTTCCCAGCTCAGTAACAACTGAGATGATCATGAGTGAGTCTAGTAATAATACTGAATTCAAAGTTGCTGCAAAGAATATTTGAGCCAGTGCATGAGGACTCCTGAAGCAGTCCACTACCAGCCACAATATCAGAGGGAGCTGTTGTCACTGACACTGTACTGGTGCCTTCACTTCTTTGGGGAGATGAGAAAATCTCTAGCAGTTGAAACACAAAGGAGCATCTCTTAAAGAAAGTCCAATGGACCCATTATTCTGCAGGGAGAGAGTTTACATATCAGCATGTAGACTCCTGAAGAATAAACCTTAGTAAATTGTACTTCTGTTCCAGTGAAAGTTGGAAGCATATAATCCCAGATTAATAAAATCTTGTGATAAAACCCAAAGGATAGTCAGAGCTAGAAATGATTTTCCTAAGCCTGACATTTGTCTGGCTGCAGGAGAGGCACTGACCGGGACTGACTCCTGAGTCCAAAACAAGTGGAAAGACTGAGCCAGACCTATAATTATAAGATGGTATTAGAGACATGTCACAAAACTTGTGTGTTTTTCTCTATTCAGACTGCCTTTTTTAAAAAAAAAAATACCATAAATACAATATTTGATAAGTAGCAAACATTTATTTTTCACAGTCCTGGAGGGTGAAAGTCCAAAATGAGACCCTGGCAGGTGGTGCATCTGGGGAGGACCCACATCCTGTAGTGTAGACCACACTTTCTGCTTTAATGTCACATGGAGTAGTGGGCAAAAGGGCTGGAGGAGGGCATTGCTACTGTAAGGACATTAATTTCATTTATGAGGACTCTACCCTGGTGACCTAATTGCCCCTCCAACACCTTATTTCTTAATACCACCACTTTGGGAACTTAGGATGTCAACCTATGAGTTTTGGAAAACAATCATTCAGAGCACTGAGAAAAACATCCCAGTTACAAACATCAGGGGCATGGAAGAGGGATAGAGAGTGATGTGAGATGGTCATTTGGTCAGTCACACATGTACTCACTGAAGTCCTCCTGCTTAGGCCTACTGAACCCTAGGGAATGTGCCACAGGGTTATTATTTAACCTGTGTATTGGTATTGATTGCCCACATTTTGTGTGCAGAGTATTTTCAAAATAATTTGTGTTTTCCTTATACTAAAGACTGTTAGAAACTGTGCCCTTCTTATTCTAGTAGGCCTCAGCCTCTTGCACTTGTCAGACCTTAACTGCAACACAGTGAAGAATTATTGGAGCTCCGTTTCTCAGAAACCACTAAGTCTTGCTGGCCTGCCTTTCCTGGTCATTGTGAGTACCCACAGTACAATATGTCTGAATGTGGAAATACCAGCTGACAAAAATATGGTAAATGTAGGCCAGTTTTTTCTCATCATCATGAGCCTGTTTTGTTCTTTATTGTTTGTCATTTTACTAAGCAGGCAATGTTGCTTTAGATGTAAATACATGTGCCAGGAGTGAGAACGGCGCCTAGTTTTATGGAATTCTGTGTTTGACAATTAAATTCGAAATGTCAGTTACTGAAGTCCCCCTGTTTTTTTTTTTTTTTTTTTTTTTTTTAATGAAAATGTGATTTCTTTAGAAGGGAATTGTTTCTGAACCCAAGGTCTTTCAACTGAAGATGGAATCATAATGTCACATTTTTGTGTCAGTGTATAATACTAAAGATTTGCCTTTAGCTAAATGAGCAAGATTTATAGCTGTGAAATGCTTGAGGCACTTACAGTAATGAATTAGAACAGAATAGATTAACAAAACATATATCACATTTTAGAAAATTCCATACATAACTTATACTACTAATTTTTACCTTCACATTGGAAATGCCAAGTTTGACCCTTGCCTTAGCAAAAGCTACTTAATAATAATAATACTTGATATTTATTTGATTGTCCAAAATGCTCTAAAAACATCGTTTTCTTCAGTCTCCCACTTTTTCTCAGTGATTAGTGCTATAAAGTTTGAGAAATGAAGACAACCTTAAATATTATAAAGAGAATTACCTATGATCTCACAATCTCCATTTAACAAACTGTAAAGGTTATTGTGTCTATTGTTTTT
Source organism: Myocastor coypus (assembly GCA_004027025.1). Classification (NCBI taxonomy): domain Eukaryota; kingdom Metazoa; phylum Chordata; class Mammalia; order Rodentia; family Myocastoridae; genus Myocastor; species Myocastor coypus. The sequence continues at coordinate 9,673 of PVJA010039455.1, read as the reverse complement.
GTCACCTATTATGGTTTAGCTCCAAGGTGTCATCCCGAAGTCTGAAGTGTTAACAGGGTGGAAGTGGGGCTTTGGGAAGGCAGCTGATCCTGATGGTGAGGATGACATCAGTAGATCAGACTGTTTGAGTTCACAACTAAATGGACTTTTAGGAGGTGGGACAAGGTTGCAGGAAGTTGGTCACTAGGGCAGGGAAGACACATCTCTTCTCAGACCCTTTCTTTCTCAAGATTTCTAACTACTGTGAGATAAGCAGCTTTCTTATACTTTGTCCTCCTATTTCTACTTTAGAACCAGCCAGCCATAGACTAAAACTCTTCAACCCATGAGCAGAATAATCTTTTTCTCTTTTAAGGCATATATGTCAGGTATTCTATCCCATGAATGAAAAGCTGATCAAAGTAACTTAATCAGCTTAATTAATTAAAATGTTAATTTAAACTTAAAGCATGATATTTATCTGATCACTTATTGAGCCCCCATGTGGTTTTGATTGCATAGCATATGCCAGGTACCAGGAAGAATAGTCTGATGAATAATGCTTGTTCTTGACCTGGGGAAGAGGGATTTATAGTTACTTGGCTATAATTATGTAATAAGCTATTACCCCTCTGACAATAGTTTCAGCAAAGAATCCAAGTAGTCCAGAGAGGAAAAGTAGAGAAAGCATCACAGGAGGATACTTGTGGGCAGAATAAGGGAAGAGAAAGGAATGAAATTAACCATGTAGATCTTGAAAAATGTTATGTGCCAGGGAAAAGTCTGGCAAAGTGATAGGGTTGAAGTCCCTGGGGCTAGTGAACATCTGTGCATTAGTGCTAGACCAGTTCAGAGCAGAAGGCTGTAGTACAGTGCAGAGGGCCTTGTGAGCTATGCTATGAACACTAGAGTTTCTCCCAGAGTAGTGTAGGGTTATGGTTATAAAATAATAATGGCAATGTTATTTTTTACATGGGTAAGTTTTGCAGAAAGTTTTTTATGTGGCATAATTAAGTTGGATTTGCAAAAGTGCAAATGCAAAGCTGCCATAGCGCACAAGAGCTCGTGCTTCCATGGGGTTGCTCTCTTTCTGTAGACTTGTATTTTCTATATTATATTGATCATAAGCACATAGATATTTCAGGACACACAAAACAGACACTGGCCAAAGACTCATGAATTGTGTTTTTAGCTATATAAACTGGATCATAGCACACCTTCTCAATGGTATGTATGTTTTGTGCTCTGTGATAGAATTTATGACTCTCATTATGTGAGTTGTCCATTGCTTCAGGCCTGTCTCAAGCCTGCTAATGGGAAGTGCTCAAGGTGCCAGCAAATCCTGTGCCATTTCAAAATGTGCTGAAAAATGTTCTTAATGCTCTATTCATGGCTGAAATTATAGACCCACCCTATCATCTGACAGAGTGGACTTAGCATCTTTCACAGTGTGATAGGCAAAATATTTCCTCTTCTTTTACTGGGAAGACCAGATATTTGAAATTTTGCCATTATATAGATTTTGTCCATATCTTATTTAAAGTCAGTAAGCAGCAAACGCATCTATTCCTTACCGCTGATCCTGGAGAGAGTTTTTCAAGGCTGTCCCAAAACAGGCATCATTATTCATTTTCCATTTTAAGGAAGAGGAAACAGCCGGGCGTGGTGGCTCATGCCTGTAATCCCAGCACTCGGGAGGCTGAGGCAGGAGGATCCGTGCGAGTTCGAGACCAACCTGGGCTACAAAAGTGAGCTCAAGGCCAGCCTCAACTGCATAGCGAGACCCTATCTCAAAAAAAAAAAAAAAAAAAAAGAGGAGGAAACAAAAAGCCTCATGGGTCGTCCTATAATGTAAGGATAGTAAGCCACCTGGCTGGCATGCAGGTACCATGCAGCAGGTACTTAAGTTGGCTTTTTTCTTATGCTTTTCAGCAAAAATACCAGATTCAAGACTTGGAAACATAATGCCAGTATTGAAATAGTAAATTATCCATTTAAATATTTTCAGTGTTTGGAAAATAGATAAGAGGGCTTTTTGTTTATTTGCTATCATAATGTAATTAAACTCTTTCTGATGGATTTTGAAGTTGCTTGTTTTTAGTAGGATGAACTTTAAAACTTTTCACTTGTTCTTTTATAGATTAGTTTTATTTTTAATTACTTGTTTTAAAATTCAAAACAAGATTTTTCTCAGTGCTTGAAGAAGATCTTTCTGCCAATCTGTAGACAAGCCCGTTTATATAGGCTTTGACATATTTGAGGTGTCATGAATGTCTTTGTTTTATTGAATGGCCAGTCACAATTTGATTTTCTACTCAAGGGTTTTTTGCCATCTAGTTTTAATGTTGAAGTATTTTAAAAGATAACAGCTCTGAGTAGTTGTCATAATTCTAAATAAAGTGGTGATTACTCTAGCAGATAAGCTATACTGAGGCAATCATCTGCCTGCTTAGATAGCCTGAGCAGAGCCACTTTGTGCTGTGTTGACAGTTGAACAAATCATATTCTTGACGCAAATGTCATTTCCTCACCTTTTTTTACTAATGTTAAGACATTCCCTTTCTTTTGCTCTGATTGTCTGTACTTGAAAAATGTAAATTGCAGGGAAGGGCTGTGCATCTTTTTTTTATTGAAAGTCTCTGCATCTGGGCCTTAAGGGCTGCTTCACAAGGTACGATATGGAGGACCCATGACTAAACAAGCTCCTTCCCACTCATGAGGAGCTTCTGTTCCAGGCTGACCTATTGGAAGCAGGGCTGGGATGGATAGGTAGAAGACACTAGAGAGGAGATGCTGGAAGGTGTCCCTGGTCTGTCAGAGATTCACTGGCACAGCTCTTGTAAACACAGCTTGTACTTTGTATCAAACTTATTTGGGAGCTAGTACAGCCAGAAAACATGACAAGAAATTTCTGAGGGCTTCCAACCAAAGCCACCCTCCACACCCATGTGGGCTACTCCTCTGTGCACAATCACCTGGCCACTTTTAGGTGCGTCCTTTGCCCACTCCAGATTTAGTTCTCTCCTTGAGGCTGGTCTCTCAGGGATAGGATCTCCTGAGAAGAAAGAATGGAAGGAAAGAGTTGTGAGAAAAGACAGTTTCCCTTGGCCTAAACATAGTAGAGTAGTATTATTTAACATCTTAAATAAAATGAAAGGTTTGTATTTTCATGAAAATGTTAAATGTTTAAATACATTTATCCAACAGAATGTTAAGGCATAAGATTTTTTTATTCATTTGAATGTGAAATTTACTTGACCTGAACTTCCCATAGCAAACAAATATAAGGTAATGAGATGTGTGAATAGCCGTATCTTTCCCATGGATGTGTTCATGTGTTCATGTGCTCTATTAGATATCATGATGATGCTGTGTGGCAAGTGATGTGGACAATGTCATCTTCCTAAAAATCTAAACAATACTGAAACTTGGGACCTCAGATAGGAGTTATGACACTGCATAGTGATATTCCCCTATTACAGAGAAAATAGCAAAGGCCAAAAATCTATGGACTTAGCCATAGGTATGGTGATAGAGCTGATCTGCTTCCTGCAGTCTGGTGGCAGTGGTACTTGTCACCTCTGTGTTTTACTGTCACTAGTCCCCAGGTGATCTTCATGTTTTCAAGGCATGTAAGCAAAAACCACACCCTACCTCAGTGGTATGTTGGAATGAACAACATGACCTGTCATTACAGCCACTGTAGGTGCTCTTGCAATGGTTTAAATTGGCAGGTGAATGCACAGGCTAGTTAATGGAAGGCATGACAAGCTACCTACCATCTGGGATCTCATCAGTGAGAGAGGCTGACAAATTATACTTCATCACAAAGCAACACATCCCTCCTCAGAACTCTCAATTCGCGTATATTTTTATGGCTTTTAATTCCATTTCTTCTGACTCACTGAAGGTTTTTTGACCCATGTTAACATTTTCATTTTCCCTCTATGAAGCTCTTTCATTATCTTCTTGCACAAAATATAATAACCATATTTCTCAAAATATAACAACATGTTTCTTTGATACTTCCCTGTCAGATACTATTTCAGAGGCTGAAGACATAGCTGTAATGTAATGTCTCTGCCCTCAGAGAACTTGCACCTTGTAAATTAAAATAGACAGACAGTAAATTAAGAAGAAGTAAATATGCAAGAAATGGAATCCACAGAAAGAATAAAAGCAGACCACAAAATGGGTAGTGATGGGGAAAGCTATTGTGACATGAAGCAAAGGGGTATTTGTGGAAGATATTTATTATGAAGGGATTTATGGGTATATTATGAGGGTATTTACAGAAGGTATTTAGGGCAGATGAAACTTAAGTGTCAACCCAAAGGAGCTAGATAAATGCTTCTGGAGACAAGTTCAGGGCACAGTGAACAAATGCAAAGGTCCTGCAGTAGAGAGAAACTCTGTGAGTGTTCGTTCTGTGCAAATCCCAGCAATTTAACATGGCAAGAACCGAGTAAGGAAATAGGTATGGAAAAATAACAGGACAGTGGGTTTATCGAGCCTTATGGGCCTTTTCAAGACTGAGAAATAAGTAAAGGGTGGTAAGCAGAAAGCTACCCCTGACTTAAGGGGCCACCTTGTTGAGAGAAGTCTGCAGATGACGTGAAGATGACTATGCAGAGGTCTCTTGCAGTGGTCAGATCCAAGGTGATAGTAGCTTTTTTCATGATGTCTCTGCTGGAGCCAGGAGAAGCATCCAGGTTCTGAACTTGTGAGGTATACTGGACAGATATGGTGAGAGATAAAAAGCAGACCGAAAAATGATACCGCAAAACTAGATGTAAGTCATTAGAAGGCTGAGATTTCCATTCAGTAAGGTTAAAAGGAACAAAATTTGAGCTTCAATTTTTAAGCAGAAATGAAAATAAAGAAACATGCCACAGCACATGTCCAGATCAAGTCAGGACATGGTCTTGTCAGTGAACAGGCAGTCTTCACAGGCAGAGAGACAAGAAGAGAGCCTGAGGCCACCCTGAGTCACTGGAGCCCAGATGTGCCACAGCAGGACCAGTCAACCCAGGACATGGCAGACAGCCAAGTCACAGTATCACCCTGTCTACCTACAGTATGTATTGTCTTCTTCATATCACAGCCAGATTCTTCTGTAAGACATGGCCCAGGCTTATCTGGTTTTTTCCTTCTAATTCTTTAGCTGTTTGTCTTTGATCTTCACAGAAATCACCTTTTAGTTTTGGTTTGCATCACTCAGTTTCCTTTGAAGTTTTTTTTTTTTTTTTAGAATGTCCTTTCAAATTCCATAACCACCTGACAATCCCCAGCCTTCCCTTTTCCTGAGTGATTGCAGTAGCCTCTCTCATTTCCCAGCCCTCCACACTCATGTGGGCAGTCCACCCAGAGGCTGCAAGCCCATCAGCTATTTAAGCAGTTCTGTTTCTTTGAGTTCCCTGCTTAACAGTTCTACAGGGATTGCCACTTGAATCAGAACCAAAGCATCCTGCTCTCCTGAAGCAGCTCTAGGATCCTAAGGCTGATGACACAGTAGTACCTGTGATTGTGATGACAGCAGTTGTTCCAGTGCTTTTATTTTTAACTCTCCTACATCTTCAGTGCCACCATTCACACACGTTATCGCATTGTTACAGCTATGACTGTGTGACTAGTATCTTCTTTTCTTAGACTGTTTATATGAACTCAGTAGTAACTAATGTAGATTGCAGATCACAGTCTGCACACTAACCATCAGACTCATTATCAAAGCCAGGATACATTCTGGGAGTCAGTAGCCTTTGCACCATCTCCTCCTCCTAGATGGAGACACAGAGGCTTAAAAAGACTATAACTTGTGAAGCTCACACAAGCAGTAGTGACAGAAGTGGAATCCAACCTTTGGCCCTTCTGATACTCAAAAGCTGTCTTTTCGTCCAGGCCCTACACTGTCTCCTCTCATGTTCCTAATGCCATGCCATGCTTCCTCCCAGCCACTTGAGGGAGATGCCTCCTTCTCTCTACCCTCCTCTACCAGAGTGCTCTCATAGTCATCACAACCAGCCTTAGAATGCAACTTGATGCTTCTTTTGTAAAAGCCCTGTTTCCTCAGCAGTAAGCTGACCTCCCTGAAAGAGAAGTGTTGCCTTTCACTTACAACTAAACAGAATAAAATGACAAACCATCAGAAACTCAGTTTTGGATTTTATCTACAGTAGCTGAGAGATGTCCAAGTGGAAATGTCGAGTGAATCCCTGCCATATATATATATATATATATATATATATATATATATATATATATAAATGTCAGTGAGTCTGTAGCCAGATACTTAGGGCAGGGCATTGTATGGGTGCCATATATCAAGCATGTAGGGGGTGGTTGGAGCCAGCACAACATGTGGCACCAGCCACTAAACCCCAGTCCCCACTGTTGCCTAAGCAGGTGCTTAGTCCACCGAGCTATCTCATGGGCCCATGACATGATTATCCAAGAATCCCACATTACCTTCCAGCAGAGTTTGAAAAGTGAAACAGAAGATACATAATAGACACAAGAACAAATACATATGATAATTTTGAATGCCAATAAATGCTTTGGCAGAGACAAATAAAGGTTCCGTGGATGAGAGTAACTGATGGAAAAAAGGGTGGGAGCTACTTCTCCAGGGTTGGGAAAGGCTGTGTGAAAACTTATTGGGCTCTGGAATGCTGAAATAAAGATAGAGATCTAGTGTCATGATAGTTAAAACAGTAACTGAGAGATAAAATGTTCCTGAACTTGGGCCCCTTGGAAATGCTCTGCAAGCCTCTTCCTGGTACTACTTGAACAACACAGGATGCTTAGGGGTACTATGGAGGTTGGCTTTTCCTCATAATATTGGCTTGGGAAGCCAAGTAACAGAGCTCCTGATGCAGTGTTCTGGAGGAGAGCTAAAAAATCAAAGCTAAGCTACGTGCAAATAATGAGGGCCTCAAGAGCATGTACACAGTTGAGGTCTGTGACAGGAGAAAAATGTGAGGTGAACAGATGCAGGGAGAACAGGTGCTCTAGGAGCAACCCAAAGGTGAGTCAAGGACCCGGCTGTTCTCTCTGTTCCTCACTCCACCCCAAGTATCTCGACAATAACAATCTTCTGAAGAATTGGTCTTCTTTCAAAATGTCATCTGCCTGTAATTTAATATTCTTAAGTTTAAAACATCTGAAGTGGAAAAGCAAGTTCCAAATCTAGCTGAGCTGCCACAGTCAGCCTTCCACTTCTACTCATCTAGGAAACTGTAACAAACACAGCTTATTCTGGAAGCAACTGGTCAGGTGCTCAGTTGCTTTCTTATTTGTAGTACACATATAAATAAAAGAACATGACTGAAGTATCTCAGTCATAGGACTGAGTAAGCAGAGCAGGGAGAGAGAGGCTGACCTGATAGTCAACGTCAGCATGTACATGCTCACATTATTTTCCGTAACTTTCCTTTCACAATAGCAGCAGAGCTAAATTCAGTCCTGTCCAGCAAATTCAGTGCCATCATTTTCTAGCCACTTTCAACTGAATACACAGACTTTCTGTTCATGTTCAGTTGGATCATGTACTATTGTTATCTCAGGCATTGCTTGGAATCCAAAGCCTTTTCCCTCTTTTAGGTCAGCAGAGCTGAGCTGCATGTGAGTGGGCTTCCTATGGAGGGAGTCTCTTTCCCTCCATGTTTTTTGTTTTTTGTTTTGTTTTGTTTTGTTTTGTTTTTACTCTACATGTAAGCACATCCCATGCTGAGTGGATGCAGGTCTATTTCCATAGCAGCTACATCTTAGTGGTGATTAGCACCAGACTGGGGCTGCTACCACCGTGGCTCTGGTAGTAGCTATCTTTGTTGTCTGATTGCAAGTGACAGAGATCCTATGCCTACTCACATTTAGTTGAGTAGCACATGGATGCTCTTGTTATCACATCACTGAGGGGCTGCTCAAATAGCTCAGTGGATTAAAGCACCTGCAAGCAAGTGCAGGGGCCAGGGGTTTAATCCCTGGGCCTGCCATGCCATCCTCACTTGCAGGGTGCCCTGAGATGGCAATTGAGACTGGGTGTGGTGGCACATGCTTATAACCCCAGCTCTTGAGAGGCTGTAAATAGGCGGCTCACTATGAGTCTGATCTAGTAGTGAGACCCTGAACACCTCGTTGACCCTTCCCTAAAATACAAATAAATAAATAGACATCATCAAGAGTCTAGGCAAGGGGTCACCCTCTGAAGAAGTAATCTACCCCCGTCTCTCCTAACTAAGTACACGAGGAGATAGGTCCTATAACTAAGCCCCCTCATCCCTCATTAATGCCCTCCTGTACATAGGAAACCTACACGTCCTCACAGGGAAGGCCTTCTCTAGACTCACTCTGTCCCTTGTTCTTCTCCAGATATCACAGACTTCTCACACAGAACACACAACATTCCAGGTGGGCCTAGTGTTTCTTAGTCTGGACCAGAAGCAATAAAAACAGTCTCACTGATCCAAGATTTCATAAACCTTAGCTGTTCATTTTTTAAGAACTAGCTGCTCTCAATGGGGTCAGATCAGAAAGGAAGCTAGAAAACTCCTGTTTTTCTAAACATCAACTCCTCCTCCAGGATGTGGCATTTTTACTTCCTTTTTATCTGGGTCTATAATATCTACTTTTTGAGACACCTGATTTGGTGTTTCTAGAAAGGCCATAGCATCAACTGGTTAACCCATACATCTGAAGGTACAATTAACTTTAGTACAATTAAATTTAATGAAATGATTCTGGAAAAATTTGTTAAAATGTTAGTGATCTCAGGTTGGTTTTATTTCATTTTAAAAATGCGTCTTATTCACTCATCTGAATAACATTTAGACAGTTGGCTCAGAAAGTTTAACATGTTTGTGTGTGTGTGTGTGTGCTGTATGGATAATGTGGCCCAAGAGAGCCCAGTGAGATTTTTCTCTGCTGGTGAACTGGTGGTTTATGATAGAATTTTCCTTCTAAAAGCATTCAGTTATGCTGGAGAATGCTCAGTGCAGTATTGTATCCAATCTTCCAAATCTTAGCCTTTACTATGCACTCATACAAACTAAAGAATTTTTTTAAAAAAATTTAAGACCATAAACAGCACACCTATCAGGGTGAAATTACTGCATAGATTATTTGTAATGCTTCTCTTTTCTATAGCCAAGGGCAATAAAGCAGCAAGTGCAGGCTACTTGTTCCTCCATTATTAGAAAGCATGTTGCAGACAGTAAAGGGAAGCAGAGAGAGAAAGAGTGTGATATTCACGGCATGCACCTGAATGGTACGAACTGGAAGAACTTTGATGTGTGGGTCAGAGTGGGGCGCATACACTGAGGGTGGGAGTCTTCACTGGCAGAGCACTCCCAGGCAGTGTGTGCTGCCTCCTGCCTCCCTCGATTTACATCTCCTGTAGCAAATGCCTCTAAAGGACTACAGGTATCACTCATCCCAGTAAGTCAACATTGATTTCTGATGAAACAAGATGTGTACAGTGATAGTAAAGGATTTATGTTTAATCCTAGACAGATTTAATGCCTCACTTTAAGGCTATTGAAATGTTTTTTTGCAGTTGGTAAAACTATGTTGAGTTGGTATTAAAAGTAAATTCAATTTTTATAACTTTTAGACCACCTAAGACTCTTTGAAGGTTTTCTTTCAAGTATTTTCTAGTTTGTCATTTCCATTTAACATTTAACCACTTTTTATAGTCTAG
>PVJA010039454.1:0-19157 GCA_004027025.1 Myocastor coypus | reverse complement strand
CACACACTGTACTCTGTAGAACGATTGTGAGGACAATATGCAATATGTCAACTTTCAAAGAAAAGAAAAGGGAAAGGAAAAAAATAATAATGTTGATTTAGAAGGGTTAATGTTTAATTTTTTGATCAATCTTATATACCTATATGTATTAATCTAAACTGATCTGATGATGAAAATATGTAATATAACCCGTGTTAAATTTAAACAATAAAAAAAAAAAAAAAAAAAAAAAACTCTTCAAGTTCCGCTTCCTCAACTTTTTAACCTTTTTTCATTTTGTTTCTTTCCCATTTTTTCAATGTAGTTTTTTTGGAGGCCATTTTTTACTGCAGACTTGAAGAGCTGTTTTTCACCTCCTTGGCGGTTCAGTTTCAGGTCCACAGTCTCGGCGTGTGCGCCTGTAGCTCTGCTTGCACCTGAGTTATTGTTATATGTTATTCAAAGTAATAAAACATAAATAAATGTGACTTTACTTTTTCCTTTATTATTTATATTTAAGGAATATAACTAACCTATGTGCATAAATAACTGAGACAGAAGAGGGCCACCCTTGTTATCCATTCTTAGGCTCTGGTTGTTGGTGTGTAACTGGAGGTGGGTAGCAGCTCCCACACTGTGTCTCATCAAGGGTGGCTATAGCCCTGATCATCATGGACCCTTGCTGTTGCGCCTGTGCTTAAGTTATTGTGTGCTATTGTGGTAAGGCCAGGCCTCTGGACATCCAAACTGGGGAGGCCATCTGCAGAGCAGGGAGCCCTGTCAGTGTTGCACAGGTGCAGGGACAATGGCCCCAAAACATGGCTACCAGTCCCAGAATGAGCACAGGATCTGTGCTCATTCTGAGCACAGAGGGTACCAGGTCCACCTCTGTATACTGGGATGGGAGACTTGGCACAGGCAGGAGGCCCAGAGACCTGTGCAGGGTGTCAGCAAGGTTGTGGAAGGAGGGCTTCCGGTTCAGTTCATTGGTTGCAGTATTGTAGTTGGAAAGCAGGGTGAGCTGAGCCTAAGTGAGTGGCCGGCCCTACCCACTGCTCCTCCTGCGCAGCTTGAGAGCTGCCCTGCACATTCCAGGTCCACTGGCTACTGTGCTCATCCCTTTCTGGTCGAATGGCCACATATGTCCTTTCTCAGCCAAGAAAATCTAGTCTTGAGTTCTGAAAGCACAAATGTTGTGTATGTTTCCTACTGATGCTGTGAAGACAGGTACATCCCATCGCTGTTAATCAGGAAGAAAATGCATCCCAGCACTGGGCTTGATGATCCGAGGCCTGAGGCTGCGTCCAGGCCAGCAGACGATGCTGCATGTGATGAACAGCAAGGAGGACAGTGCATGCCTCCGTTCTTGCAACAGCTGGCCCATGATATTCTGTGTGCTGTCAGGACAAGCGGGGACCAGAACCTGAGAAGACAGAAGGGACTCCTCCCCTCAGCTGTCTCGCTCTGGCCCCAGCTAGTAATGGTGTGTGGCGGCCTAGCCACTGAGGCACCCAGTGGCAAAGGAGGAGCTCATCTGTGGCTCCCAGAGAGGGTTGTGGAAGTCTCTTCAGGGTGGCAGGAGAGTTCAACAGGAACTGAGAAAGATGTCCTGGTTAACCTACAAAGTAATGTGACGATCAAAGCCTAAGCCCTGCTTTCATTTCTCTTTATATTTTTGGCCATTTTCTATCTGTGGACCTAGTTCCTTCTTGAATTTTCCTTCTTCTTTCTGTAGAAGTCTCTTACTCCAGTTTTCCTTCTTCTGTAGCTATTTCTTGTCCTCCTTTCTCTAAAGTGTGAGTATTTGTAATGCTGGCTGTCTGGGAAGCTCTGGCCAGCACTGTTCAAGTCTTGGTTATGACCTGTTTGTGGGCTGTGCTTGTGACTCTTCCCGATCCCTTCCATCTGGCCCTGGACATTGTCCCTGGGCTTCACTTCACCTTGGATATGCTGGTAGCCTCCTTCCTAGATGCCAGCCCCCTTGCCCGCTTGCTGGGCTTGGAGCAGCTTCTGGCACCCAGGTTGTCAGTGGCTAGATGACTCATCTGCAGTGACTTTCTCCCTCATTGTGACTTCCTATGGCCAGTGCCACAGCCCGGCCATGCCTCAGCTGTTGGGTCTGCTGGTTCTTGGTGAAAGATTTCCAAAATCACCTTCAGCATCTCTGCCACACAGCTGAGCCACAGCCTGGCACACAGCCCCCGTGTTCTGAAATGGAGCTCAAGAGTGTCAGGGGTCGTGGAAGAGGGAAATGTTCTTACTGGGACCTGGATGATCCTCCTCCCTTCAGAACTTGAGGAATCAGTTAGCAGCTTTGGATGTAGTTTGGATTACATTGGGTTTGCAGAGAAGATTAGAAAGGGGGCCCCTCGTCTGCCCCAGACTGTGGGCCCTGCCCTTGCTCATGTGTGTGGCACTGCCGGCTGCCTGGTCCTGCGTGGTGCAGTGAGTGCTGTCCCCTGTGGGTTGTGCTGCGTTCCTGCTGATGTCCTCCTTGCGTATGCTACAGCACCTCCTTTGCCAACCAGTGCATCTGAATCCGTGACTGACCGCTGCATTCACTAGTAGCCTGTTAGGAAATTTCCTTCCTGTTTTTGGCAGCTTCGCCCTGGAGCCTTGGATACTCTGCGATAATACCGCGACTCTGGTCTGTGTTTGTTTTGGAGACACTAAAGTAGGACTTTATTGTCTATACAGTCTGTTGCCTTTCTGGGTGCTTTTGTCATATTTACTATATAACTTTAAGAGACATATTTTGTGCTGTTCTTGTTCAAATTTACATCATAGTCTTCATTGCTTAAAAATGTCAAAACACTTCCATATATTCTGTTTTATGTCGTGTGCAATTAGTATATTTTCACCTAATTGTTCCTCTGAAATAAGGAAGAAAGGTTTTCTGTTGTTTAAATTTCATTTTCCATAGTATAATTAAATCCTTGTGTCTGCCTTTCTTTCTTTCTTTCTTTCTTTCTTTCTTTCTTTCTTTCTCTCTTTTGCCTGCCTGCCTGCCTGCCTTCCTTCCTTCTTTCTTTTTGAGATAAGATCTCACTGTCGCTCAGGCTGGCCTCAAATTCATGGTATCCTCCTGCCTCAGTTTCTCCAGTACTGGGACTACAGGCATGCCTCACCACACCCAGCTCAAGAGTTCTCAATTTCAAAGCCAGAAGAAACAGTACATTCACATCTTATTGCAAATTTATTTCCACTGAGGGAAGTATTTCTCTAATATTTATTATTTTATTTTGTTTTTTGATAGGATCTTGCTATGCAGTACAGTTCAGGCTGGCCCTGAGTTCTCTAGAAAGAAGTAGAGGCTCAGAGGGACCTCAAACTCACAGCTATCAGTCTGCCTCAGAGTGCTGGGATTACAGGTGTACACTACCACACCCAGCTTGCTGTATAGTTCACACTCACCATGTAGAGTGTGCAAGACGCAGGTGTTCAGTGCATTCACACAATGTGTGCCCTGACACCACTGGCAGGAAGCATTTGGCCGCCACTTGCCTCAGCACCCTCGCTGCACACCTGCACTGCAACCTGCAGGGCCCTCTGCATGGCTCATGCAAGCTGAGTCCTGTGACGAGGACTGTGACTGCATGATATTTGCAGGGGGAAGCTTGTACATAGAAATTGCAATTCTTTTACAACTTGTGTACATTGCTAAAATTTCATTTCTAATTGTGATAAAATGTAACAACATGAAGTTTGCTGGTCGAACCGGGTTGCACACACTGGTCAGTGGCACTCACATGCCTTGCTGTGCCCCTGCCGCTGCCACCTACTTCTGGGCTTTTCCTTCTTGTCCATCCTTGGCTGATTAGCAGTCAGGTAGTTCGACCTCTGTGCTTGCTCCTGAGGCTATTGTAGCCTTCCTTTGCCCTGATGTGGACTTTGGACCTCATTGGTTGTGACTGGACATACTATGAGGCTAGGATCTCTCTTCTGTCTTTGCATGTGGATGGTCAGTGCTCCTGAGCAGCTCTTGAGGAGACTGTGTTTGTCACCCTGGTGACGATCACTGACCCTAGCTCCCCAGGCTGAAGTCCAGATTTGCAGTGGTGTGCATCTTCGCCAAAAGCACACCGTTTTGACTTCTGTTCTCTAGTGAGTTTTGAAATCTGGATATGAGTCCTTCAACTCTATTTTCTTTTTCAGGGTTTTGGCTGTTCTGGGATTCTTGGATCTCTGTAGGAGTTTTAAAACATCATCTTTCTAATATACTGCAAAGTTGACTATGATTCAGATGGGGCTTACTTTTAGTCTTCTCATCAGTTAGGGGGAGTACTTCTATCTTTGTTTCATTCTGCATTGATTTTCAGGACAGGGAATCATAATGTAGTTCAGGTTGGCCCTAAACTTACTGTGTAGCTGATGGTGCCCCTGACCCCTCTGGAGTCTTCCTGCCTCAGGCTCCCAAGTACTGGGATCACAAGTGTGTAGAGTGTTAGATCTCATCCAGGAGCCTGGTCTGTCTCTTCATTTATTTATGTTTTTAATTCCTTTCTATAGTGCTTCATAGTTTCCAGAAATGAGTTTTACACTTCTTCTGCTAAATGTTTTTATTGGCATTTATCCTTTTTGATTTGATTGCAAATGAAATTGTTTTCTTGGTCTTATTTCCAGATTATCCATGCAAGTGTAGCATCATTGTGGAGCTCTGCCCAGTACTAAAAGCTGGTAGGCTGAGGCAGCTTATCTCCCCTGGCAGTCAGGGGCCTCTCACTCCAGTGATGCCCATCTTGGACCCACATGTCAGTGCTAAGTAAGGTGTGTGCTTCTGCACAGTATTACACAGTATTACATATTCACAATTATTATGTGTTCCTCGTGAGTTGATTCTTTTACCATTATAAGGATCACTATTTATTTTATGTTACTTTTATAAATGTTATTTATGTATAAATGTACTTGTTTACAAGTATCCCTTTTTATTCATTTCTAGTGACAGTTTTGCTTTACAGCCTCTTGTATCTGATATCAGGATAGCCACTCTAGCTTCTTCATGGTTGCAGCATGCATGACAGAGCTTTTCTACCCTTTCACTTTAAATGTGCCTGGTTTTTGAAGCTGAAATGTGTCTTCTTGAAATTTTTTTTTTAAAAAAAACCAGTGTGTTTATTACCTCCCTTTGGTTGGATTATTTGACCCAGTCACAGTTAGTGTGATTCATGAGAGCTGAATTTACATCTGCCATGTAGCATTTTCCCCCTGTGCATCATATTGTTTTTGTTTTCTCATTCTTACAGTAAGTGAAAAATCTTCTGAGGCAACACTTTTCTTTGTTTTTGAGTCAGTGCATCTACCAGGGCTTGCTGAATTCAGCATAACTTGCTGGAAATAGCTTTGGCTCTGTGCTGGCTCGGTGCAGCTCTGTGTAGGAGTACACTCTGTAGTGTGCTCGGCCCTTGAGCTTTGGGGTGCTCTCCATCCTGGCCACACTTTCTAGGGCGACCATTCCTTCTTGCAGCATTATCACAGCTGTGACTACTTCCTGTGGACGAGTGGTTCTGCTGTACGTGCTGTGCCCACTTTTTGCTATTATTGGGGACTATGTCACAGTGTGTGGCCCTGAAACCTCCCCTACACACCAGCAGCGTGCCTGGGCCCATGACTTCCCTTAGAGACTAGCAGCGTTCCTGGGCCCACCACGTCCCTTACACATTAGTGGCGTGCCTGGGCCCACCACGTCCCTTACGCATTAGCGGTGTGCCTTGGCCCACCACGTCCCTTACGCATTAGCGGTGTGCCTGGGCCCATGGCCTTCTCTACACGGCACTCTGTAGTTTCTTTTTAAGTTGGGGGAGAAAGCTCCCAAGCATGCCCCTGTCCGCTTCTCACAGTCGTGAGCTATCCTGGATTGTCTTCATTTTTCATGGGAGAATGCCCAGAGGTCCTCTGGCTTTTGGTGGAAGTGTCTGCTTTTGAGTTGCTTGTGGAATGATTCTGCTAACTGCACGTTCTCTTGCTGTGATCCCCAGAGTGTCTGCTTTGCCTTTAGTTTCGAAGGGCAGCTCTGCCAGGGGTGTAATTCTGGGTTGAAAGTTTGTTCTGCCACTTGGCGCACGTGAGGTGTTACCTGCAGCCTTCCTCCCCTGTGCAGGTCCTACGGAAAGTGGCTGTTAGCTGGCTTGGGGCCTGGAATAAGCAGCAAGCCCTTTCTCATGCCGTCTTCATGGTCTTTGCCTTCCCTGGTTTCCCCATGCTATCTGCCTCTCTTCTCCTCCATCCTCCGTGGATGCTTGCTTGCTGTGGGCTTGTCCTTGTCCTCTCCTCCTCCCTGACCACTGACCTCCTCGCCTGGTCTAGGACAGTGCTTGGCGCAGCTGTGTGCTACTCATCTGCACACCTCTTATGCCTTCTACCAGGTCCCCTCCTCAGACCATGCAGCTTCTGTCCACAGAGACCCAGGCTTTGTTTCCCAGGATCCTATGGCCCAGCTTCTGTGTGGTGACAGTCCTCCATGCCTGCAGTGTGGCCATGCAGTCTGACCTGTGGCTGTCATCTGCTGAGAGCAGTATCCAGCTTGGGGGAAACCATGAGCTCAGCACAGGGACTGTGCACAGCTGCCACCGCAAGGACTTACCCTGCAGCTCGGAGCCCTGCGGCATTGGCCACAACTGCTGTCTTTATGCCTGGGCCCTTGGCCAGCGCTGGGGCGGGTCTTGCACAGTTTATGGCATTGGGGCAATGCTTACATGGGAAAATTTGCAGAGTACCTTGCAGTAGCAGATTCAGACTCACGTGTCATGGGGCATTGTTTCTTCCTGCAGCCCTTCAGGAAGTTACACAGCCTAGGGTGAGACTGGTAATTTTCAGAAAATGGATAGGTGCTCTTTCCTGAGCTCTGAACTCTGAGTAGCCACGGCTTGGCTGTGCATGCCCTGGCAGCTGTGGCCCTCCATTCCCAGCTGTGGGTCAGACCTTCCCAGTGTGTGGCCGAGGCAGGACGCTTCACCAGAGGAGCTGCTTCATTCCTTCTGTCAGCCTGTTATGGAAGCAGGATTGCAGTCAGAGCATTCCAGTGTGAATGAGACAAAGCTTGTCCTGCCATTCCGTCTCCTTTTTATGGGTGTGCACAATCTGTCACTTTCATCCCCAGCATTAAACTGTGAAGCGTCACAGGGAAAATACTAGGCCCCCATCTGGCTGTGTTCTTTCATTCAGAGATGCTCATTCTCCTTCTTGTGGTGCTGGGGA
The DNA here is from genome assembly GCA_004027025.1 of Myocastor coypus. Taxonomy (NCBI): domain Eukaryota; kingdom Metazoa; phylum Chordata; class Mammalia; order Rodentia; family Myocastoridae; genus Myocastor; species Myocastor coypus. The sequence goes on along the minus strand of PVJA010039454.1, from coordinate 11,981 downwards.
AACATGTCTGTCCTCTCTGGGGTCTTGGTGCTGTGTCCTGGGTCCTGACCTCCATGTCAACACAGAGGGGCTTTCTCGAGCAGCTACCCTCACACCAGTACCATGAGACCGCAGACCCAACCACCTTTCCTGGGCCCTTGCCCATGCCTTGTGACCCCTCTGGGGCTGTCCCTGCAGCTGGTGGCAGCTGCACCCTGTGGTGTCAGTAGAACGCAGCCTGTCCCAAGCTGGCAAGCTGGTTTCTTCCACCGTGGCACTCCGGTCATGCCACTGCTTGGTGTAAGTGGCATAAGCAGATGACGGCTCTGTGTCCTCTGTGGTGTGCAGAAGGGCCGCAGTGCACAGGCTCTGGCACCAGCGCACAGTTGAGTCCAGAACCATGTCCATGGAACTCCTGTGTAGTGCACAGACTTGAGCAGAATGCTTGTGAGTGTCAGAATCCTGCAGTGCTCAGCTGGGTGTGTGTCCTCTTGGGGCCATTCTCCCACTTGATGTGAATTGGCCAAGGGCTGAGGCTCAGCAGTTGCTAATTCTAGGTAGTTAGGGATGAGCTACTGTTTCTTTGAGTGGAGTTCCCTAATTGCTGTTTTAAGGAGTCATCAGTTGAGCTGTGAATTCTAGGAAGAATCAGGTTGGGTTGGGGTAGGAGTAGCAGGGCTGCTGGGCAACGCGGACAGCACCCAGACGGCGTGCTGGGGCTTCATGGGCCTGTTCCCAGGTGGGCAGAGCTCAACGTCCCTGTCCCCGTCCCCGTCACTCTCAGACTTAAATGCTCTCATACACTAGTGAGCTTGAGTGGAATTGAACTTTTAAAAGTGCCTTTGGGCAAGAGGGATAATTTCGTTCTCCTTCCCAGTCTTCTGTAAATCCTTCAGTGGGGAGGAACTAAACCTATTACAGTCCTGCATGACTTTCCTTCAGCCTCGGCCAGCTGTGGGAGTGATGTGCTCTCAGCATTTGCAGAGGCAGCGGCTGCTCCAAGATTTAGCACTGGTGTCTCACCCCCGGTCAGCCGCAGCACACTGTCAAGATTAGATATGCACACTGGCTGCTAACAGACTGTTTGCCTTCAGGAAAGTTGTGGTGAATTCTCCCATGATGTTTATGGTTCTCTTGGGTCCTTGTATTTTTTGGCTTGGTGTTGAATGAAAGGTACTTGGTGTGTTCAAACCAAGATTTATGGCTGTGGAAGGGAGGGTACGTTGTTTAGGAGGGACCCCTTGAAGAGGTCTTGATGCTGGGTGTACACCTGTCATGCCAGCATGGTGACAGAAGAATGGCAGGTTCCAGCCCTGCCTGGGCATCTCAGCAGCTTAGTGAGACCCTGCCTCACAGTAGCAGCAACAAAGGGCTGGGGCTGGGGCTCAGTGTGAAGGCCTTGGGTTCATCTCCCAGCACCAGAAAAACTAAAGTGAAGAGGTACTTGGGTGGGGTGAATGCTGTGCTGGTGGATTTGGGGACAGTGTCCAGGGAGGCTGGAAGCAGAGTTGGAGTTCCCAGAGTCAGTGGCATTGGAGGAAGCTGCTGCCCAAGGGGTGAGGATGGCCTACCTGGTCTGAGGCTGGAGGTCAAGCCTACAGTTCTGCTCCTCTCTCTGGGCCCCCAAGTCCAGGATGCAACCCCAACATGGGACTCTCTCATCTCAGGATTTTGATGCTGGCGTGACCTTGTCAGCCCACAGGACTCTGGAACATGCTCTTTGGCTCTGGGAAGAGGTGGACTGGGTGCCCTGCCCAGGATGGGAGGTGCACCTTTACTTGTGCTACTAGACCGTTGGGCTGAAGCCTGGGACTGTTATGGAAGAAGAGTCTAGAATGATCTGCCATTTCATCCTGGTGGAGTAGGACATTGCCACCCTGACCCTGCTGTCCTTGTCTATTTCCATCCATGTGTTCTCACCAGCACTGCCTGTGTATGCTGCTGAGCTTCAGGGAGGCAAAGAGCATGAGCACTGCTAACTCGACACTTCGCTTAATATTTATTGGGTACACCTACTGTTCCCTTATTTTGTTTTTTTGTGTTAGATTTCATTAGGGCTGAAAATCATCCATACTATCCTGTGACTGCTTGTATTTGGGTGAGAGTTGTGCTTCTAAGCCAGGACTACTGGAGCAGGTAGGGATTTGCTCAAGAGGAAAGTGCATGTTCTTGGTAGCCATGTGGGTCCTGTATTGCCCTCAGCTGGCCTGAGGGCCAGGGATGGGCGGTGCTTCTGTTTCTTCCCATCTGCCCTGCACAGGCTCCTTGCCCAGGCTCCAGGCTGAGGACACCACTGGCTTCCTGGTGGACAGTGTGGCCTCATCATGCTGAGTTCATAGGATGAAAGTTCAGGTAGAACTAAAAAAGTGCTGTCACACACTGCCTGCCAAGATCTCTGAAGTGGCGAAGATTCACAGCCTGTGCTTTGTAGTTGCCTTACATTGCAGAATTGCCTGAGAAAACCATTTTCTTCCATTTTCCCTTCCCTTCACTTATCAGATAAGATGCTCCTTCGCTTTTGACTGCCTAGCTGTGAATAAAGCCTGGCATCCTTGCACTCTCCCTGTGGCTCAGTGCTGGGGAATGCATCTTCCATAGATACCCCAAGAAGGCCCAGTTCCATGGCCCAGCGAGCTATTTTGAGGCTCTAATTGCATTTAATGTTTTAAAAGCCATCATGAAAATTGGCAAGTCCATTTGCCCAAGGGACACAGCCCTTGAGCACTGTTTTAGGCGTCATGTAGGACCCATCAGACCATGTGGCCTGCGTCCCCAGAATGGCAGCCTGTCTGCATGGGAGATGGCCAGCACTTACCTGTTGGTCCCTGATGAAGCTCATGCCGTCCTTCTCTCACTTCCCTTTTGGCCTGTGAGACAGTCCTGGGCACAGCGGTGTCTTGATGCCCCTCTGACTGGGTGATAACCAGCTGCATTTTGTTTGTTTTGCACAGGTCCTGCCTGGCATCCTGCAGAAGCACTGCTGTGTTCTCCCCGATAGGAACACAGGTAAATCCTCTCCTCTTTCTCACGTGAGATCATAGGCTGAATGCTACTGGCTTAATTGAGAAATGTGATGCTGATTCAGATGTTTTGTGTGGTTAGAAGTGGTTTCTAGGGGGCTGGGAAGATAGCTTCATGGCACAAGTGCCTGCCTAGCAAGTGCAATGTCATGAGTTTGAACCTCGGTCCTGCAAAAAGAAAAAAAAAAAGTGGTTTCTAGTATAAGATTTTATATTAATCAAAAGAAGAGAAAAATAGAATTTTCAGTGTTGTAATGAGTTGTGAGCTGGACTCAGAAATCTGTTCCCTTTGACGGACGTGGTGATTATTATCCTGGAGTTTAAAGAGAAACTCTGACTTACTGGATTGAATGTGTTGATTTCAAAGTTGTTTCTTCTGCTAATTATATGTTTGCACCATTTTGCTGGCCGTGGGGAATGCTAGGTGTCCCCAGTGGGAGCTGGCTACATGTGATGCCTCTCTGGATCTCGGAGTACCCTGATGTGGGCCATGTGTGCCACTGTGTGCTATTTCCCTGGGGCAGACAAATGGCAGCCCACTGTTGGAGAGGTGCTCCTCAGTGCTTCTTGATAATCTTGGAGAATTTGCTTTCATCAAAGAAATCAGTTTCAGGAAGACAGCTGAGGCAGCCAAAATCACTCTGCAATTGGTGGTGGCATGCTGTCCCATGGTGTGGCTACCAGCACACTGGTTCTGGGTATGAAACGGGTAGGTTGGGGTTTTCCCATTTGCTTGCTAAGAGTAACAGAGTTGATCACAGTGACTCTGGTGGTGAGGAGATGCATCCCTTTGTCAGCTTTGCCCTAGCAGGCTGGCTGGTGTGGGCTGGGAAGGGGGTGTGGACACGGTGCCGTGCATGGGGGTGTGGTTTACACCTTCTGCTGTGAACGGGAATCGATCATGTTAGTGGTTGCATTCTTTTTCGGAACATCATGGAAATGTCTTTGTTTTGTTTTTGCATATTGAACAAAATCAGAGTTATGAATTTGAGCATGTTTATTGCTTAATGGAGAGGTGTTTAGAAAGTGCTTGGGTATTTTTGAGCCTGTTTTTCTGAAGGTCTTGATTAGTAGGAAATAGACAAGCATATCCATGGGAAGAAGGCAAGTTGGCTGAGGGGTCCCCTGGCGGTGCATGGTGCCAGTCGGAAGCGCCTCTGTTCACATGGTGTCCTCCATCCCAGCAGAGCCTTCCTTAGCTTCAGGGAAGCATCAGGCACAGTGAGCAAATGCCAGAAGCTGAACGCCGTTTTCCGAAGTTGTCATTGATGTACAGTGTGTAAATGAGTTTTCTGCATTTTGAGATGGTTCATGGGGGCCAGACCTGGACCCAGCCAGGCTGCCTCAGCCTGCTGAGAGCCCACTATGGAAACCACTGGTCCCTTCCTCTACAATGTGCCTGTGCTGTGAAGCCTCTCATCTGGGAGGTGGTGCGGCTCTCGCTCTAGGGTAGGAAGGGAAGTGCTTGCTTAGCAGGAGTACTTGGTTGAAGTCACAACTCAACATACACACACATCTAGTCAGAATTTAGCTGTTCCTACATAATTCAGGCTGATATGGCCAGAGCTGCTTAATTGCTTAGGAAATGATGTTTGGAAACAGTGGTGATTGTTTTTGCATTTCAGACACATGTAAGAGCCCTTGTGAATGTGAGTAGGATTCATCTTTGCCCTAGTGGTTTTGTAGAATTTCTGAATGAACACAGAACTTCAAAATGGACTGACTGTGATCTTAGCGGATGGAAATGCTGCCCCCGTGGGGGAGGGCGGTGACTGCACAACAAGGAATAGCACTAGGGACACTGAGCAGCACCTGTGATCTGGAGACCCCAGGCTATGCATGCTGTACTGAGTTATGAAAAAGATAATAGAGGGACAGTCATCACCATTACTGTTGTATTTGATTTTTACTTACTTGAGAAATGCTGCATATGCCTTCAGCTTTATCTGTACTGTTTGTTTCTGAAATAAACACGCCTGTATTTGGTTTTTTTTTTGTCTTTTTGAGACAGGGTCTCACTATGCAGTTCAGACTGGCCTTGAGCTCACTTTTGTAGCCCAGGCTGGTCTCAAACTCCCACCGATCCTCCTGCCTCAGCCTCCCGAGTGCTGGGATTACAGGCGTGCGCCACCACGCCCAGCTAACACGCCTGTATTTGAAAGACGTGTTGCTGTTCGTTTCCTCCTGCTGTGCTGACTGCTTGTGATGGTTACCGACTGGATCTCACTGATTGTCTCTTGACATGACCTGAGTTTGGAATTTGCTCTCAGGAAAAATGGCATGACTGGGAATGCAGCTCTTCACCAGGGGGTGAGCACGGCTGGGGCAGAGGCTTCCTCGCCATGGAGTAAGAGCCCTCAAGGAGATGGGGTCAGACTCATAGCAGCACACTGGTGATCAGGTGTGTGGAGCTGGAGCTGGGGACACACCAGTCTACATGCCCAGGCCTCGAACTTCTCTTGTTTTGTGATAGTGATTGTGTGTTGGCAACCCCAGGAGGCCCAGCACTGGGTAAGGGGTGGCAGCTGGGCCTGCCCACTGGGCAGTAGCTGCTGGGTATGAGGCTCTGCTGTCTCTGCCTGGAATCCTGTGCTAGTTCTCACCACTCTAGGTTCACTGCTCAGGCAGCATCCCTGGTCTTCCTTCATGCTCTCTTTTCTGGTAACCAGCTAGAAAGTGGGTCATGGAATTCAGGGGATTCCAGGACCCTGGTCCCTGGGTGCCATCCTCCTTTGCACCTGGCTTGTGGCTACAGCAATTGTCACAGACCCCAGGACATGAACGTGTAAAACAGTCCCCAGTGTGTGCCTTGTACCCCAGGGGTTGAGAAGCCTCTGTGAATGGCGACTTCCTTTCTGCCCAGAGCACCATCTTATCAAGGCACAGGCAGCTTTCTTCCTCTAAGCCACAAAAATCTCTCATGTCTACATGAGTACTTTCTTTTCTTAAATTTTATTTTTTAAAGATACAAGGTGGTGGGCTGGTGAGACAGCTCACTGGACTAAGCATGTGCTTAGGCAAGTACAGAGACCAGAGTTGGATCCCTGGCACCACAGTCTACCCTGGCCCTGCCTCTGGGCATACTGAACCAGCCATGGAGACTGTGTGTGGTGGCACACACCTGAAATCCCAGCACTGGGAAGGCTGAAAACAGGAGGATCACTATGAGTCTGAGCTGCATAGTGACAGCCTGTACCATATACATAAAAATAAAATAAAATTCCATAAAAGTCTTATTGAGCTTGTTTCTCAGCTATAGGCAGTAGCTTGCATAGTATATGAAACTTGAGCAGACAGCAGGTGGTGTGGCTAGGAAACAACCTCTAAAAAACAAACAAACAAATAAGCAAAAAATATAAAACTATAATTGAAAGAAACAGCATTAGAAACTATATAAAATTTCACTAAACAGAGTAATAGGAATTCCACAGTGGTTGGTATATTGGATGATGTTATTCTCAAATTAATTGTTTAGGTTACCAGGTATAAATTTGCAAGATTAGTTTAAAGAAAAAACAAAACAGTAACAAATAAAGTAGCAAGAAATATAAAAGAAAAATTTAATAAGAATAAAAATAAAAAGTTAAGCTTTAACTGCTCCCTTCAAAAGATCAGCAGAAATTGGCAATATAATTATCTAAACTATTCTAAATGTACCTTTTTCCCTTCTTTCTTTTTACGTGAATGCTTTCTACCCCTAAGCTGGTGGGGTGGAGGCCAGGAACTTTAATTTTTTTACTTTCAATAAACTTTAATTTTTTAACTCTTCCAAAGGCATTTTGTATTTAAGTCACTTTTCTAAAAAAAATTATAGAGGCTGAGGATTCAGAAAACACAAAGTCCTGAGTTTGACTCCTGGTTACACCCCCTCCAATTTTATTTATTTATTTTTTCTTCTTTTGAGTTCTTACACTAGGGAGACTATACAATATTTGCATGTGTAGGTCTGATTTATTTCACTTATGAGAATATGTTCAAGATACATCCATTTATATATGAAGTCTTCTAGCATATCATTCCTTATAGCTGAGTAATATTCCATTTTATGAAAATACTCGTGTAAAATATAACTCAGAGCATATGTGATTGGGATCTATTTTGCTATTCCATGTTTCCTAAAGCATCCTGAGATTTCCCACAGGTGTGTAGCTCAGATATGAAGACTGGTGGGCAGCACATCGTGGCTACTATCTGTGAGCTGCTGAAAGCTGCAGAGTCTGTCTCTCTGGACAAGACTCACCAGTGACTGAGGTCACTTCTGCTCTTTCCTTAGAGGTCAGCTTGTCCATGGAGTTTGCATCAGAGTTCTTGAGCTATTGGGAGTCTTGAGTCCCGCTCAGTGCTGAGTGCAATGAGATCTCCCGTTCAGGCTGCGTGGTCAGCTGGTTTTGCCTTGAGGGCCTACCAGGGCACAGCTGGTTCCACACTGAGACTGAAAAAATCTTGGGAGAATTGATTCTGCAGCACAGTGGCAGAGCTATGCCACCCCCTGATGGTAAAACCTCAAACAAACGAGGTTCTAGCAGTGAAGGAGTGTTGAGGTGCATTACGTTTTCAGCTGGCAGTGGACGCAGGATGACTGGGAGGCTCCGTGTTCATAGAATTGGTTGTGCCATTGTCAGTGTTGGTGTGATGCCTATCTGCAGTGCACAGTGGCTGAAGACTCGGGCATTGCTGTAGCCAGTGGTGGCCCCCAGGGATTTGCTGGTTACCATCCAGCTGTGGCTTTCTGGGAAGTGGGCGGGAAGGGAAGCCAAGCCCTGGCTGTGCTGTTGCTGCCATCAGTGGTGTAAACCCTACAGCTCCTGTTCAGTTTGAGGCTGGTGTTGTTCAGTCACCTGCAGGGCTGGGGTGCCCTTACCACTGTAACTTCTCTGAGCCGGCTCAGTGGGCAGTGTTCACCTTTGTCTCTGTGTACCCATCCTGTGATGTGAGTCATGGTAGCTATGGTCAGCATGCTTTCTAGGTGGTAAAGCTTGTTTGGTTGGGCATCAGCTACTTGAAATATTGGATTAAAAAGTAATGTTCATAACAGGGTATTGACACATCACAGCTGATCATATGTTTATATGGTTTGCCGGGTCTGCTGAGTGTTTGCACCCTGGCACAGGACATCCTGGCTGGTGAGTGTGCTGGACCCAACCATGCACAGGTGAGCTGTCCTGCAGGCAGGCAGGCTAGGACTGCTGCGCAAGTGTGCATGTACCCCAAAGAGCAGCAGTCCTGTCGTTGCTAAGGGTAGGAAAGACTGATTGGTAGTTCTCAGTCCTCCACAGGTCTTGTGAGCTGACTACTTCCCAAACCTTTAATTTCATGGTGGACAAACTAAAGGAAGTGAGCAGGCATGAGTGTCTCCTTTCCACAGGTCTGTCTGCCAGAAACTCCACACGCAGTGATTTGGGCAGGGATGCTTGGTGGGAACATGATATGGAAATAAAATGTGATTGCATTAATTTTACGCCTCGCCTGCTCACAGCTCATAAAGATTTGTAGACAGTGACACTGTCCCTGGTGTTTCATTTCAATTCTGACAGTAGCAGTGGATGTTCTCTGCTTCCCTTCTGTAGGGCCTCTGGCCTTGCCCTTCCTGAGACCCCTGTGAGATAGGAGCCATTGTGTCTGTTTCACAGAGGAGATGGGCCAAGAGGTGCAGAGCACCCACCTCTCGCAGCTGCTTTGCTACTGAGACTCAGGTGCAGGTTCTTTGTTCCATGTGGCATCTTTGTTGGCAGAGGGACTTTAGTGAGTGCCGCTCAGTCTACAAGTGACTTTCTCCTCAAAAGCAGTGCAGGTGCAGGGGTCGGGTGAGGGGCCTGATGTGGGTCTGTGCGGGGAAGCAGCTGGCCGTGTCTATAGTTGCAGGGCAGTGAGGCTTGGCAAGGAGTGTGCACAGGGGCACTATACCCATCAGGGCCAGGCCAGGGTTCAACCTCTTGGTTAAAGGTATGACTTCACCTCTGTGAGACCAAGGCCTTCAAGTCAATTTCTTTTTACTCAGACACTGAAATATTTATAATGCTTCTCTTTTTTTTTTTTTTTTTGGAAGGAATGAGGTTGCACAAATAGGCTGCCCTAGGATAGGATCCATACAGTGAGAGTACCAGAGGTGAGGCCAGTGTTGAGCTCAGCAAAGAAGCAAGCGCAGCAAGTGTGGAGATTGCCCACTTTGCAGCCTGTCTCTTACTGATGTGGTATCAATTCTGAGTGAGTGCAGTGCCTATTTTCTTGCTTTCTGTCTCCCTGTCCACCAGTGAAGAAAAAAAGAAAAAATTCCTCTTATTATGAGTGGCTTTATTTCATAAACTGAAAGTGACTTTATTAGAAAATTGGCCATGCTGTCTAATTACTTCCAGAATGGAAGGTTATGGATCAATAGTTTTAGGGCCATAGCTGTTCTTCCAGTGTGGCTAACCCTCAGGGCCCGGCCCTGTTGTAAATGGCACCTTTGCACCAATTGGAAAAGTGTGCCTGCTGTGGGAAGCACACTCCCAGAAGCAGGTTCATATCTCATCCCGGTGCAGTGGGGAGCACGGGTTGCAAGGCACTGTGGAGCCTGCACCAGCTCAATGTGCAGACGTAAGCAGACACATGGGCCACAGCTGGCTGATCCACATGGCTTGTCTCCCAAGTGGCTTTGGGATGGCACCTTGAGTTTGATGGAGCGGCTTCCGAGAAAGTGCCAGCCACCTCATGCGGCTTAGCTATGCTAGGCCAGTGGAGACAGATGTCCTCAGGGCTTTGACTTTGCCTGCAGTTCTGTGCACTGGGGGGTGACGAGGTAGGTTCCAATCCTGTGGCCTCCACAGCCCGCGTGGCCAGCGCTGATCCTAGGTGTTTGTGTATAGTCCGCAGCACAAGGTGGGCGTCAGGTGCCCATGAGGAGTCCAGCCATGTGGAGTCCAGTAGCAGAAGCAGAAAACATGGTACGCACATGGCCACAGGTCATCCTGTGTCTGCTGATCACACTTTCTGTCCATCAACACCTTTCTTTGCCTGTGTAACGACAGCTGCATTTCTGGGGTCTATTCCCATGGTTCTGCTTGCCTTTGTTCCCTACACTCTTGTTCCTGTGTGCCCCAAGTTTCCTGCCTGCTTATTTTATTATTTATTTTAAATCTTCTATTTATTTGTTTGTTTGTTTATTTATTTGGTACAGGGATTCACCATGCAGCTCAGATTCATTGTATACTCCTGTCTCAGCCTTCCCAGCACTGGGATTATTGACGTACGCCACCACATCCAGACTCAGTGGCCAGCTGGCATGAGGTTGGCGTGGTACACAGTACCAGGGATTGAACTTGGGTCCTTCCACTTGCCAGGCAGGCAGGTAGACCTCTGAATGATCTCCCCAGGCCCTTACCTATTTACCTTATAAGCTGCGTGGACACCGTGCCGTTGCCGAGCACTGGCCCAGTACATGCCCCTTCAGCATGCACCAGAGCAGACCTGGCACAACTACTGCTGACCCTCTGGAGCAGAGGGAATGAGCAGGGTCTGATGCACATTCTGGAACTTGGTCTGGAGCCAGGCTGGACTGTGTGCCTCTCAGACCTGTAGGCTAAATGGAGCCTATAGGCTGCCCCTGAAGCAGTAGATTCAGTTTAGACAGCATAAACCCAAGTTTGCTATCTCAGGTAGTTGAAGATTAAAACTGTGGATGAAAGGAAGAAATTAGGAGAGTTGATTATTGGAAATAATAATAAAAAAAATAGCTCCAAATTCCAAGGAGGGACTCTGAAAGGGGTCCTGCGGGACCTGCAGACCATGTTCCAGGGGGCTTTCTTTGGTTTTCCCTAGAGAAGCAAGTACAGGAGGGTTTGTAATATAGTTAAAAGCAGGGTTTATAGGACCCTGAGTTCAAAGGACCCAGTTACTCTGTACTGTAGAGTTTGTCCAAGTCTAGCCTACAGGTAGGGAGGGGTTCTTAGCCAGCCTAGGTAGCACATTCTACCTGAGAGGATTCTTCCCTGGGAAGAGAGGCTCTTATCCGGCCACCCTTCTTCTAACTGCATCCTTTCTTCTGCTTTGCTTTTATATTTCTAAGCTTCATCGCTGCTTGGCCGGAGCTAACTCCTAGCTCAGCGCTTGTGCTCCTTCTTTCTCTGTACCCAGGGACTCCTATCTTAGGGCATCGCTTTTCTCTTCTTCCTGGAAGGCCACCCAGTGTGTCCACTTGAGGAATCACGGGCCACCCCTCTAGGGAAAAAAGATGTGGTGAGGGAAAGATGATCACTGTCTGGCCAAGAGAGGGACGCATCACCAGACTGCAGCACAGCCTGAGCCCCACTGGGCCCTGCCCCTGCTAGTGCACTGACAGGAACCCGTGGCCACTCCTCTCAACCTGAACCTTTGCGATCACTTTATGCCCTGGCCTTTCATCGGGTGATGTCTCACCTTTCACTGCCAGAACACAGATGGGACTTTTGGGTGAGCTCGATGGGACAACTACGTGTGTGCTGGGGATAGACTGTGGGACCTGCACACTATGTTGGGAGCGTTCCCCATTGCACAGCCACCTCTTCTGAGGTCAGGTGTTGCTGGCTCTGTGTGCGTGTGTGTGTGCACACTTGCGTGTGTGCGGGTGTGCATGTGTGTGTGCGCGAGTGCGTGTGGGTGTGTGCATATTCATATTCATGCACATCTCCTTCCTGGAAATTTTTTTTTTTTAACTGAGGAAGAAATTTATCAAAATGATTTATATTCATATAGCAACATATCAAAACAAATTTCATTGTTCCGTATTGCTAATATTCACTGATAAAATGACACAGTATAACTGAATTCACTGATCTTTGTTCCTAAAGGAATGTGGTTCACTGTGGTCCTTTTTTTTTTTTTTCCAATTTTTTTATTGTTTAAATTTAACAATGGTTATATTACATATTTTCATCATCAGATCAGTTTAGATTAATACATATAGGTGTATAAGATTGATCAAACAATTAAACATTAACCCTTTTAGATCAACATTACTTTTTTTTC